>NJDC01019316.1:7314-21693 GCA_002245475.1 Calephelis virginiensis
AATCCATCCCGTTTGAACTCATACGATTCGCCTTAGCTAGATCAGTTCATATTTTCTGAGGACGAGAACTTGATGATGAGGACCTGATGATTAAACTGGATGGTGGCTAATGAATCAAAATTTACAAGTTACAGTATTCGATTTCGTAATTTTCACAGTTCATCGAAAGCGCAAGATTGAACACTGACGTGATTGAGATGGTTAATATTTACCATTTATGAAGATCTATTCAAATGTTGAAGGTCACAAGGGTTTCCAGATGGTAAGAAATTCACGCCGCCTAGAGACACCAAAGGTGGCAATGGCGCGTTGCCAACCTGAGGCTGGGCTACCTTAGTTTCCTAATAGGAACACATCAACAGCAAGCATTGACTTTATGGCGGCAGGAATAGGTAAGGCGGTGGTACCAATCCGGGCGGTCGCTGCGAAATTAGTCGCTCTACCACCTAGTCAAACGTCACGGTGTTAGTAAAGCCTATGCTCGCCTTTTACGAGCTGTCTGGCAGGAAGACTGATGGTCTATTCTGCAAAGAAGCCCAGAACAACACATGGATCGTAATTAATTAATTAGTCGCATGGATATACGTGAGACCTTACAGTTAAAACACTAACGAATGCTGGTACAATTAAGCCGTTGTAATGATGGAGCTCAAAGATAGGAGACGTAACTTTGGAATGCTTACTGGTAAATCTATCGAGTTTTGACTTGTTAGATTCGTCTTGACTAGATCTGTTCATGTTTTCTGATGACGAGGACTTGGTGACAAGGACCTTATGAAAGAACTGGGATGTGGCTGATGGATCATAGTTAAAAAGTAACGGTATTATGTATTGCAATCTTTGCCGTTTATCTAAAGCACATCAAAAAGAGAGGTGTTGTAAGTAAGTGTGTAAGTGTGTGTCTGTCTGTGGCATCATAACTTTTGAATGAACGGACTGATTCCAATGCGATGGCTTTTTTGTTTGAAAGCTAACGTGATTGGGACGATTCTTGGCAACAAAACATATACCTAGGTCTTGTCAGTGGATCATTAAAAAAAAATTAAGGAATTTACTCTACCTACTCTTAGGTACAAAGTAACAAAAATCTGCTGATGCGTTGCGGCATGGTCCGCCTAAGTGTGCTTTCATTCGATCATAACTATACCACAAAATTTAAAGCCGAAAGTTTTGCTCCGCAACGTTTCGCAACGTTTGGATATATGTATATCTTTTGTAACAGTTTCAATTTAAACGCATCAAATGTTTGCACCGCTTCGTCCTGCATGTGCTCTATTCAGTTTTTAATTTTTTTTTGTACTGTTCCATTTTCAAAACTGTAGTGCGCACATGTGTGAACACATGGAAATCTCATTCATATTATAATCGAGATACGACAAATACAAGACAATCCAAAATACAAATTCAGCATTGAATTATGTACCTCTTCTATTTTATTACTAAAATGAAATTATGAGTTTTGATAGTATAAGTAGATATAATTATCATCACTACATAGTATAAAACAAAGTCGCTTCCTCTGTCACTATGTTCCTTTGCTAACAGGTAATCTTAATAGCGTCGTTTCGCAAGTTCGCGTCCACTTAGTGGTTGCAGGTTTGAGGGAAAATATAAAAACGTTCTAGAGCTAGTTTTGAATTAAATAGTATTGTTACCCATCCGCAGTATATTTTTTTTAGGATGAAGCTAAGTTTTAGCCAAAATATCTAGTAATTGTTTTTTAATAATTAAAATAAGGCAAATTTGCTAATTCGAGTCCACAAATCCAGATTGCGTTTTCCCATAAACCAGTATACACTTCTTTTTAAGGGTTTTTTAGACGGTGTCCGCGAAATGGACGCGAACTGGAGGGTGGACGCGAACAGGAGAACCTAATGGTTAAAATAATAGAGTTGCGGACCCCCGTATAGAAACCTATATATAAAAATGTTATATACCTTCAGTATGAGTACGACTCTATTCAGCCTCTTTAATATTTCCATGGTATGGCTCTCGTCCAGTCCTTCAACATCTAATAGAGCTCGAACTGAATCCACTTCGAAAATTATTTGCTTGAACCATAATTCGTAGGCTGAAACATAAATATTTTATTTGTTGAGGGTGTGATATTTTGTGCTTTTGGTTTTTTTATCGATTTAGGGTCAGCAATCAGGTGTTGCTGACCCTAATAGGGGACATTTAAATTAAATCTTGAACATTGATTTCTGTAAAATGCCCCAAATTCAAAGTTAATATTAATCTTATACTATAAAACAATTGCTGTTCGTTAGTCTCGTTAAAACTCGAAAACAGCTGGGCCGATTTGGCTAATTTTGGTTTTGAATTATTTGTAGAAGTTCAGAGAAGGTTTAAAAGATAAGAAAACAAGAGAAATCGCCTCTGTGGTCTAGCGGTCCGGGTGTTGGACTTGACTGCATGAGGTCCCGGGTTCGAATCCCGGGTCGGCCAACAAAAAGAAAATTGGATTTTTCCAATTTTCTAATAAAAAAATGTTGGTCGGGATTGGAAATGTGCCCGGTTGGCGATAGGCTTGCCACCTATCACATTGTGGGACTTAGTGTCTTCGGCTAGTCGTGGGTGCCCTGGTTGTGCCTCTGCCTACCTCTTCGGGGATATGGGCGTGAAGTTACTTACTTACTTACTTACTTAACAAGAGAAAACTGTGAGGCAACTAGGATAAACAACATATTAAGTTTTCCCTTATAAATAGAACGGCTGAAACGAAGTTCACTGAGACAGCCAGTCATAAGGTGTAATTACATTAATAAGAGAGTATTAAATCTAAAGATTGGCGTTATTATTGTCACGACGGAACAACGTGAGATTGCGGATTCAGCTCGCGGCGCAGTTTCAAGAGTATTTTGTCCCAGCGCCCTGCCTAATCTAGCTGTTTGCAAAAGAAACAGTCGCAAGATATAGGTACCTACAATAATAGCAGTTAGAGTAGGCAGAGAGGACCAAAAATTAAAAATCCACAGAATGAAATTAAGTTTTTTTTGATCATAAAAGCATTTCAACATAAATCAATGTGACGGGTGAGTTTGTTTTTCAAAGCGCGGAATAAGACTTGACACTGCTACTCTAGGTACTTTTCAGTGAGAAAGCGACGACGATGAACTCGACACAAGCAGATATTTTTTTTAGGATATTGGAAGGCAAACAAGCAGACGGATATCCTGATGCTAAGAAATTCACGCCGCCTAGAGACACCAAAGGTGGTAATGGTGCGTTGCCAACCTGAGGCCGGGATGTTAGGCCTCGAGCAAAAGTAAGTTTACCGGCTACCTTACCCTCCGAACCGGAACACGTCATGACATTATGGCGGCAGGAATAGGTAAAGCGGTGGTACCAATCCGGACGAGTCGCTGCTAAACTCTACCACCTAGTCAGATGTCACGGTGTTAGTGACGGTGAGCCTATGCTCGCCTTTTACGAGCTGCCTGGCAAGGAAGGCAGAGGGTCTATTCTAAAAAGGAGCCCGGACCAACACGGGGAAAACAGATACCTATCGTTTTTACAAATTTAAAATCACGTGTGTGTCATTTTGGTTAAGCGATGTGATATAGATCGACTCACGGCGCCCCTCTTTACTTTTTACGGCGCACCAGGACGCCGCGGCCCACACTTTGGGAATCCCTGAGTTAAAGGATGTATTTTAAAGGCTTAAAGTAATACTTCTTGACGTAGGTCAAGGTTAAAAACGAAGGTACATGGCGAAGAATATTAAGTAGCTGAGCCGACAGACGTTGTTCCTGTCCTAACAAAAAATTTTTGTTCATTAAAACCTTGAATAAAAATCCAAAAACTAGCACAACAAGAATCAATAAAATTGGTTCATATATTTCATGCATGATGCGATGAACATAAGTATTTAGATTTTGCATTACTGAAATATGAAAGCACTCTAGTGAAGAGTTATCGAGGAAGTGCGACAGATTTAGCTATTTACGTCAAGTAAAAATAGTCATTTACGTCCAGTGACAATGACCTGTTACCATGTGACTTTCAGTTTGCAATTCGTATCTTATGTATTGTGGCTTCGACTGCAGATCTGTCCACAACTTCTAACCCCTGTCTAGATATTCACACAAAGTGTAGGTAAAGAAATATTATTGGATAGCTCCCCAGTCCCCAGTGACCTATCTCAAATATTTTCTTTCTCGTACCTTCTATTTAAAAACAATTATTTTTTTATTTTAAAATGATAAGTACTGACTCTTGTCCGCGGCTATGTCTCCGTACTGAAATTATTTAGTTCACCATTGGAACCTGTTGATATATCGATTAAGTTTGACCAAATCTACATAACATATTTATATTATATTAATACGTGATGCCTAAACTTTGGACCCCTTTCAACGAAAATTGCGCGGACGCAAGAGCATAAAATTTGGCACACTTATTGTTTATGTGTTGGAGAAGTGCAGAAAGCTAATATTTTTCAATAATAATGCTTATAAAGTACATTAAATCAATAAATAAAACATTACCCACACTACCATGCATTTCACACACATAAACAAATATATTGATGATAACGATAAAAGATCACAGATGGCGCTCTAACTATTCATAAAGTTTGGAAATAAAGTAGTTGGTCTTGAGAGAATATGAAGATATTAAAATTAATTATGGTCGAATTTCTACCACTAGTAGAAATAAATCTCTACTTCGGGTGGTCATCGCATTACGCCTGAACGGATGAAACAATTTTGCTAATTCTTTTTTGTTAAGTTATTTATTGTCAGGAGAAAGTTTTTATAAAAAAGCGGTTGTCGGTAAAGTCGATTTAGTTCATTTTATCCCAGTCGGAGAAAGGCAAAGGATCTGAGGCATACAGCCATGTCTTCCGTATGAATAAATCTTTTTCTTGTTATTTATTTTCATTTCTTTTTATCAAAAATCATTTATCAAAGTCATTAGTCGTAATAGAATGTCTTTTCAGGGTCTTGAGTAAAGCGGTGGCCACTTTATTCAAGCTCATTTTGCGAGATTTGGCGGCAGCGAGGAAATACACGATACACTAATTTCTTCATGATCATTTCATTTATTTCACTAAACAAAATTGTACAAAATGCTACCAAATTGACTAATTTCACTCAATATAAACACGAAATTCAATGAAAAATTAGGTACGACCATCACGATGGCGCCAAAACTCCGTAAAGTCGGTTTACCAACGATAGTTGAACGTGACAACGTCATAAGAATGGAGGCCGATTGTGTCTCTTTGTCGCTCGTACCGCGCTCTTGCTTTCACTTCAAGCCTTAAATGGAACGCGTCAGAACGAGGTAACGCCGCATGAGTCATGTTTTTTGGAGCGTGGAGCCGGTTTCATCGAATTAAAAGAAGTTGTCACGTCAAAAAAATCGGGAAAATTTGAAAAACAACGCTTAAATCTTTTTATGCACTATTACTAGCTGTTAATGTCAAACGAAACAAAGTTCGGTCGACTAGTAATGTAAATAGTTACAAAAGTCAGATTTTTTATGTATATTTTTTTGTATGGTACCTTTGACCAATAATAGACCAAAAGCTCTTAGCATCACCCATTGCAGCTCAGGCAGAGAGTAGATCTGACCAAACCATTTCCTAACGTGCTAATAATAACGTACCTTGGTGAGTAACTATAAAAAGATGTTCATCGTGGACTGGTTTTGAGGACTCAGCGCTAAGCATCCTCTGGGCAGCGAGGAGCTTGTCCAGCATAAGGTACTCGCCGTACAGCATCCCAGCTTCATTGCCCAGATGACTTCCATCTTGCCCCACTTCATCAATAGCCGATCTGTAATGAAAAATTGCTAATAAAACCACAGTGTGTCTTTCAAGAATATAATGTACTTACTCCTTTTGAGGGTAACCTTTTATCCAAATCTCCTACCATTTTAACAAAAATTCTCGTGTTACAATGTTCGTTCTCGTACTCCTCCGAAACCGCTTGACCGATTCTTATTAAATTTTGTGACCACATGGAGTAGGTCTGAGAATCGGCCAACATCTATTTATCATACCTCTAAGTGACATGGGTGACTCACCCCAAATTTTACTAAAATCACTTTAAAATATAGCAGAACAACGTCTGCCGGGTCAGCTAGTACTCGTCTACAAAAGCCACTTCCAAAATAGTTCTTCAAATTTATAAACAGTGTTTGGTACATCCTAATATATTTAATTACGTGTCACGGTGTTTGGCCGCGATGGACACCTATACCACTTAACCGATTTTAATCAAATTTACACACCGTGGGCAGTTTGATTAAACTTGAAATATAGGATAGCTTCTATCTCAATTTATTGCGGATGAAGCTGCGCGTAACAGCTAGTCTAATATATCAATAAAAAAAAGTCGCGACTAAAATGGCTTTTGGTATAATAAATAAGATAGGTTTTCTTATTAGTTTATGAATAATATTTTTTTCCTTTTCACTTAATGAAAATGTTTTAGAAG
This sequence comes from Calephelis virginiensis, assembly GCA_002245475.1. Lineage (NCBI taxonomy): Eukaryota > Metazoa > Arthropoda > Insecta > Lepidoptera > Riodinidae > Calephelis > Calephelis virginiensis. The sequence continues at coordinate 13,764 of NJDC01019316.1, forward strand.
TTAGGTAAATAGTAACTTGTTTTCAGATTAAGTATTTATTGTTTACTAGCTGCCTGTTCCGGTTTCACTCGGATGCTAATTTTTTGATCACAAATTGAAATATAACCTATCCTATCTTTCAAGTTAGGTCAAACTGCACACGGTGTGCAAATTTGATTGAAATTGGTTAAGTAGTTAAGGAGTCCATCGCGGACAAACAATGTGACACGTAATTATATATATATTAAGATAAGATTAGTAAACAGAACAATTTTTCTGTTAAAAGTTATTTGAGCCAAATTTATTTGGTGTCGACGTCGTTTATTACATATTGAGCAATTTCTTTTCAAAAAATTAAAAAAAAAACATTTATTTTTTTAAACTTAAGATATTTCTAAACTTTTTATAAAACTGAACACATACTTTAGAAGGACCCTATACATCAGTTAGTTTTATTATCATGTTGCAATCTGTAGAACCAATACTGGTCTAGCCTCCACTGTGTATAAATATTAATATAAATTAATAAATATCCTTGGACAAGTTACACAAATTGAATCTAACCCCAAAGTAAGCAAATTATATGCTTGTGTTATGGATGTAAGTCAACGGTACACATGTATAGAAATACTTAAATAGATACCAGAATAAATTTCCGGGTCCCAGACCCGGAAATGCAGACATCTAAATGTTCATCACACAAATGCCTGCCCCCGTCGGAAACCGAACCTGAGCCTCGCGGTTGGTCGATGTAGATAGGCGTGTGCGCTAGCAGCTAGAGGCGGCCAAGACAAAATGACAGAACGTTACATGGAATTTAAAACGTGAGCTAAATTCATCACTCTCTCTCAGACTCATTTTATAAACAAGTAATTATTCATATTAGTTGGTTATCAATCTTTCTCGATGTATTGGTTTATTATATTGTAATAAAGGAATAATTGACATTGATTGATGGATGCGACACGGTTTATATTTGTAATTATAGCAAACTTGCTTAGGGCACTTTAAGGCATGTTGACCGGATATCGCTACATAGTATAAAACAAAGTTGCTATGCGTTGTCAGCTTAGATCTTTAAGTATACGTATGCTAAGATTTTTAAAACTACGTAACGGATGTTGTTGCGTTTTTTAATAGATAGTGTGGATTCAAGACTCGAGCGGAAAGTTTAAATGTATCTATAGTTACATAAATTATTATCCTCAAGAGCGACGAAGCATAGCTGAGACGGGCTGCTAGGTAGTTGGTAAATAAATAAATAGCTTCGGACAAATGACATTAATCAAACAAAAGAAAGCAAATTAGTTATTTGGCTAACAGTTAATATTAATAACCTACCTTGCATTTTATTGCTAAGATATCTATATATTAATACGTGATGCCAAAACTTTGGATCCCTTACGAAAATTGCGCGGACGCAGGAGCATAAAATTTGGCACACTTATAGTTTATGTGTAGGAGAAGTGCACAATGCTTATATTATTCAATAATAAATAAAGTATATTAAATCAATAAATAAAACATTACCCACACTAACATGCATTTGACACACACAAACAAATACATATGTTGATGATAAACATGAAAGATGGCGCATTAAAAAGTTTGGAAACAAAGTAGTTGGTCTTGAGAAATGAAGATGGCGTTCTTATCAACAAGATATTAAAATTTATGATGGTCGAATTTCGACTGCTTAGGGGACATTAGAGCATGTTGACCTGGTACTAAATACTTAGTATAAAGTACCTTCCTGCCAGGCAGCTCGTAAAAGGCGAGCATAGGCTTAATGTCACTAACACCGTGACATTCTACTAGGTGGTAGAGCTTTGCAGTGACTCGCCCGGATTGGTACCATCGCCTTACCTATTCCTGCCGCCATAACGTCATGACGTGTTCCAGTTTGGAGGGTAAGGTAGCCTGCAAACTTACTTTTGCTCGAGGCCTAACCTCCCGGCCTCAGGTGGTCAATGCACTAATACTACCTTTGCTGTCTCTAGGCGGCGTGAATTTCTTAAATAATCTTATTTTCTGCTTTATTTGCCATCCAATATCACAACGAATTTAGATACGTTTTTTAATAGATAGGGTGATTTAAGAGGAAGGTTTGTATGTATTATAAGTTATAACATAGATTTTTATCCTCCTAGGAACGGGTTGATAGTTGGGAAATAAATAATCTCCTTCAGACAAATCACATTAATCAAACCAAACGTATGTTGGCTAACGGTTAATATTAATAACCTATTTACAGATAAAGATAGGTCTTCTAGAGTTTTATTGCTAAGATATTTTTTGTTAATTGTTGAAAAATAACAGCGGTTACCTAGCAACTGTTCTAAAAATAGCACGATCTCTTTTAGATAGATCATTAATATTGGCCGTAACATAGGAATACAGAAATGCATGATACCGATACCCAAAATACAGAGATCTGTATTTGTCACACTAAAACGGTCTATTGGTAACAAAATCAATCCTCGTCAATCATTATGCTTTCTTTACGGGATCTGAGAATTTATTTATTGTCGATGTTCGCAAAGCCAAATGATTCAAATGTGGCTAGCGGTCCAGGTGTTGGACTTGACTGCATAAGGTCCCGGGTTCGACTCTCGGGTAGGGCAACAAAATGAAAATTTGTTTTTTTTCTGTTTTCTTATAAAAAGAAACGTTGATCGGGCTGCTCGTTATTATAAAAACGTTGTATATGTGCCTGGTTGACGATAGGTTTGCCGCCTATCACATTGTGGGACTTATTGTCTTCGGCTAGTCGTATGTGCCCTGGTTGTGCCTCTGCTTACTTCTTCGTGGATATGGGCATGAAGATCCTTTTTTTATTTTTTTCACATTTTCATTATTGCGTTGCTAAAAACTTCAACTAAAAGCACTAAATTTAGTTTATGTAAAAAAAAGCGTTTATCAAATTTAACAAAAAACAAACTCGTGAGCTCATAACATTGTAAAGTTGGAGAACTTAGCTTCAATTTAATATCGAGGTGTTAACCTTAAACTTGGACGATATTAACAAATACATTAGTTTATGTGTGTCTCATTGACGATTATTAACATTTTTCTAAACAGGTGTAAGGACACATATTTCATTATTGGTAATTAGTCCAAAGATGTATATCTATTTCTTAATTTCACATTAAAAAGATCCCCGAGTTGCGAACCCCAGATAACCGAAATCAGTCACATTGTACATCTTATAGCAAACATCCGTACATACAATATAATTACTTATCATTATGTGTGTGATTTGACATTTCTATTATAACTATGTAGTGATCGCCCATTGGTCGAAATTCGACCATAATAAATTTTAATATGTTGTTGATAAGAACGACATCTTTATTTCTCAAAACCAACTAAGTACTTTGTTTCGAAACTGTATGGTACGTCATCTGTGATCTTTTATCGTTATCATCAATATATTTGTGTGTGTCAAATGCATGGTAGTGTTGGTAATGTTTTATTTATAGATTTAATGTACTTTATAAGCATTATTATTGAAAAATATTAGCTTTCTGCACTTCTCCTACACATAAACTATAAGTGTCTCAAATTTTATGCTTTCGTAAAAAGGGCTCCAAAGTTTTGGCATCACGTATTAATATATATATACAGATGTGTGTGATTACCATTATTACTAATCATTATGTGTGTGATTTGACATTTTTATTATACTTAATGTGTGTGATTGAATTGATTGCAATTTTAAATCATTTGATTTTAAATAGCCAGGCGTAATGAATATCTTACGCTAATGTACTCTTTTTTTTAACTTAGTTTATAAGTTTTTCACAAAGTGTTTGAGGGTTGTTGGTTAAATATATATTTTGTGCTCAAACTGTACCTATAAAATGAATTTTCGACCATTATACTCGTAACTCAGAGCTAGTAAAGGTTATCTTTTGAATACGAACGTATTTTTAATATCTCTTATACTTTTATGTAATCAAAGAAATGAGTAAGATTAGTAAATTAGAGTAAATACTTTTATTTCGAAGGTTTTTGTACGTATATTAGCTGTAACGGTGTTCCTGGCCTAACTAGGTTGTTTTTCTTTCATATGAATCTTCTGACAATAAGTAACACAAAAAAAGCATAAGAAAAATTTGTCCATACGTTTAAACACGATGCGATGATCAAGGGAAATGGATATTTATTTTATTATCCAACCCAACAAATATATTATACATATACACATATGTAATAACACAGTTATAAAATTGAATCTGTATATGATTTTTTAGAAACAATGAACGATATGTACTAAGCAAATTACATACAGTATACCAAAAACGAGGGTAATAAATTTTTTTGTTAGTTTGTCTATTCATTTTTTACGCAAATACTACTTAAGGGATTTTACCAAAAGCTTATAATCCGGGTCAACATTTAAGGTACCTTTTACTGCTGGAAAATCATACGTTTTCATCACTAATCACCAAAAATATCAATTCGAATTTGTGAAGTCGCGGGCAACAGCTGTTTAATTATAAATGTAATATGTTAGTACATTCTGAATAGTTACCGTTGTAAACAAGTAGGTATGATTTATTTATAGCATGTAAAACACAGACCAACCGTTAAATTAGTAGTTACCTGCGCTTGTCCAGACTGCTACGCAACAATAATATCAGAATTAAGCATGCGTAAACAATTTATCCATCTTCTACACGTAATATACGTTGGAAACTAAAATATGCCAAATCAGTAGTAATATTATAGGAACATACCTATTATATACCTAGTTTAGTTTCCATGTTAATATAGTGCATGCTGTTGTCAGCAATATTTGTTTATACACCTGGGAATAAAAACTTTAGATGTTGTTAAAATTTTGTTCGAAAATGATAAAAAAATGTTATACATAATATTAAAAAAACTTTTTAGTTTCTCATAATTACACAATATACATAAGTAAGTATTACCTAATTCACAAAAAAAACATTTTGCCCTAAAATCAGGATAGGTATACCTACCTACCTACCAATATGTGAAATGTATAAAAGCACATGTGTAATAAGTTTTATGGCATACCTATCTAGGTGATTATTAATAATCATAGGTATAAGTTGAAATTGTAGTCTATATTAATAAAAGACTATATAATCCTATTAATATTATAAATGCGAAAGTTTGTAAGTATGGATGTATGGATGTTTGTTACTCTTTCACGCTCGAATGGCTGAACGGATTTGTCTGAAATTTGGAAGACAGATAGATTGTGACCTGGATTAACATATAGGCTATTTTTAATCCCGATCGCACACTGGGTTTCTGTGAAAACGCGGGCGTAGTCGCAGGTAGCAGCTAGTATTATATAAACCATCACTTCTTATACCTACCTAGTCTTTGTTTTTCAATAAGATCAAAATAAGATCAGATTCAATAAGATGTCTAAATAATGCTAAAATTATGAAGTAAAGCTAGTTATTAATATTTACGTGTAGGTCAAGATAGAACTACTTTAAATTATTAAAGAACATTTCTAGACCCCTAAAAACATATACCTTGAATCCATTAAGTTATAGCAATATAATAAAAGTTAGTAATAAATACTAAAAATAACTGTTGTAAAACCACTTATAATAGTTTATTATTATAATTTTTAGTATTTATTCGTGACTATTAGGCTTACGAATAAGTGTAACGTGTCTTATAAAATACTTATTAGCAGGTAAGAAATATACCCATGCAAGTATTAAAGTCATACCTATCACGCCAATGACCTAATTTTCGAGTTTTAAGTTCGACTTTTTGTAATAAAACAATATTTAATTAATTTCATAAAAAATAATACGTAATCAATAGCCTACTACTATCAATACCTACATATTTTTTATTTTCGGTTATTTATTAAATCAATTCGAATGACTATCCTTAAAATAGGTATTTAAATTATTATTGTCCTTAAAGTATTTATAGAAGATAAACTAGGGAATCAAATAAGTAGTTTATGTTTTAAATTTTCTTAATAAATTTTTAAACTTTCCATGACGCTCATATTTTTTTAAATCTAGTCAAAAATAGGAAAATTAGGTATAATCTAGCATTATGGGTTTCAATCAACAATTTTAATACATAGATATACCTACCTACTTAACTACTTAAAAAAAATACTGGAATACCTAATTTTACAAACACACTAGACCCTCAAATGTAGACATCTAGACGTTCATCGCAGAAATGATTGCCCTCGTCGGGAATCAACTCCGAACTTCGCATATGCTAGCACCTCGACCAAGAAGAGACGCATATTACATCACGGGATATATATACATTTTGTATTAAATAAGTTAAGCATCTAATTAAGAAATAACTTCACCAAAATGTATTAAGAATACAATATAAAACTACTATGATTTCAAAATAGTAATTCAGTCCGATTAAATACTCAAACTTTTTAAATAAAAATTGCAAATACTTATCTGTTATAATCAATGGAAAACACGATTAGGTATAACATACATTTTCCATGCTATGAAACACCGTAAAAGTATACGTCTCCTTATGGTAAGAGACAACCATGGCCTATAGCAACCATAGATGTTAACGTTGCGTGGTTGCCCTGTGGTCATGAAAAATGTCATGATATATAATATATTCTACAGCAAAACATGTAATCACACAGACGAGTATAATTAAAAATTTGCAGTTCTTGTGCCGGTGTCATATATTCGCTCGAAAATGCGCTCAAATCAAAAGTGCCATAACTCTGAATTATCGAAAAAATCTTAAAACTTTCCATACCTCATTGGACAAGCCATTTTTGTTATAGTTTAATTATTTATCACTCGCGATCGGTAATCTGACTGAACACGCGTGCGTTGCCGCGCTGTTCACTTCAAACTAGCCAATTGTTGAGTTGGCTCGCACACCCTATAGTTTAAAGAAGCCTGTTCCGAGTCTCGAAAGCTGACTTCGGGATTCTAATATTTCGTCAGCCACATTTTTGCAATGGCATTTAATAATATCAACATGCCATTATTTTTTATAGACAAATTGATTTCAGTGATTGCGTTAACAATTGTGACGTCGCTATTAACATTATTATGTTAAGATACAATTATTTATCAATGAAATGTTAACGTTAACCTTACGATTATGACTTTTGTTTCATGGGATAAGACGGCGAACACGGATTTTTGGTGGAATGGGTCAAGAGACAATCGAGGGTTAAAGATATAATAGACGATTAAGTGTGAGCTAGTCCGGTGAAGTTATTCGCCGGTCTGGCGATATATTATATCGCCTAAATATATAGGTATAGCAAGTGCAAGTTCACCGTCTACCATACTCTCTGGAATGGAAATCTTCGGAGCGTACACGGCAGTCTTTAACATGTGCATCTAAAACAAAACAGATGATTTTTTTTTCATCTTGAAGTATTTTGAAATATACTTTTCATATTTGTAGTAAAAACTGCGTGAGCCGCTATAAAAAAATTAAATGTCTATGTAAAAAAGAACAGCATTAAAAAAACAAGTTGATAATTCTCTAAGTTATCGCCTCTGTGGTCTAGCGGTTCAGTTGTTGGACTTGACTGCATGAGGTCCCGGGTTCGAATCCCGTTCGGGCAATAAAATGAAAAATTCGGTTTTTACAATTTTCTAATAAAAAATGTTGCTCGGGATAGGATATGTGCCCGGTTGACGATGGGCTTGCCACCTACCACATTGTGGGACTTAGTATTCGGCTAGTCGTGGGTGCCCTGGTTGTGCCTCTGCCTACCTCTTCGGGGATATGGGCGTGTAGATACTTTATACCTTTTACTTTTAAGTTGATAATTCAAACCTTTAAACAACGTGTTTTTTTGTTTTTTCCTTACAAAATGACAAAAATGCGTAGGTACTTCGTACTAGTGATTGCTGGACTCTGAGATACGTCTATAGATAATTATTATATAGAACAGAGGTTCCCAAACTTATTTCATGTAACGCCC
>NJDC01019366.1:0-10096 GCA_002245475.1 Calephelis virginiensis
TTGGGTCCGGGGGATCCGATAACACGTGGCGAGGTCTTCTATGATCGGGGGGAACATGGCACACAAACCATGATCCCACCCTAAGTTGAGGTACGGTCTCACAGGAGACACACTGGGGGGTCCCTGGTCCCACCCATAATTCAATCTCTGGCTGAGCACTCTGCTCGCCCACCAGCCCGGTGACGTTGTAGAAGTCTTTAGACGTACACAACAGTAGTCATTTAAAAAAAAAACTTAATGGCGCATTACTATTATTCCAGGTGTTTATCCAGTTCCTCATAGTCTCCTCCTCCTGACTGTTTAATAGTTTGCTAGAGGTGAGAGATTAAACGAAACATTACCAACAAGATCACTAGGGGTTGAGTGCTGTGCACCAACTTAGTCAATTGATTAATTTATTCATCCGACGCATTACCTATTCCTGCTTCCATATCGTTAGTATCATGTTTTGGTCCAGAGGATGTGGTAACCTGTAGACTTTTCTGTCCCGAACATAGGACAGTGATGAAAATATAACATCTATTGTGCCAATGTTGTGTCTCTTACAATCAAGAGATGGCTTTATCTCATATCTATTTACGTAGGTATTAAACAATTATTTCTAAGCAATATTTTAAACAATATCAGAAAGAAAACACTTATTAATTATGTTTTATTTATTATGCTCCTGTTGTGTCCACCTTACTCTGCAGTATAAATACCAACATGGTGCCAATGTTGGTGAAGATTCTTGGTGGCAATTGACCGTCCAAAGTCACTCCATTCATGCCAACCAACTTTCTGACACGAAGAGACCCTTCCAGCCTCATATTAGCGCCGGCGCGTACCATCTTCTCTAAAAATATCCACATGGTTTAAAGTCGTGAAGCTATGTAAAACTGAAAATTCAATCAGTTTTGTTGTTGCTATATTTAGGATGACAAAAAATACGATAAACGTAAAAGTTTGTTAAAAATTTTACTATGAATAATTGATATTTAAAAAAAAAAGTATCTTTACGCCCATATCCCCGAAGAGGTAGGCAGAGGTACAACCAAGGCACCCACGACTAGCCGAAGACACTAAGTCCCGCAATGTGATAGGCGGCAAGCCTATCGCCAACCGGGCACATTTCCAATCCCGTCCAACATTTTTTTTTATTAGAAAATTGGAAAAGTTTAATTTTTCTTATTGTTGGCCGACCCGGGATTTGAACTCGGGACCTCATATTTAATCCATCAATACGTCATATTTTTGAAGTGAAAACTTCTTTAGCGGCGTTGCACTTCTAAACTCGCGAGGATAAGTGACCTGAGTGAAAATTCGTAACACTATTGTTTCGTTTAGACGGCGCAGGGCGCTTGCGCAAATGTTTGTGTTGTCGTGATTGTGTACAATAGCGCAGTAAATGAATATTGTATTCTACCACATAAATGATAATACTTTCATACTGATAATTATAGAAACTCGTGCAATATCATTCCCTTACCATCCCAAAATATCAAAAATGCACATTAATATTCAAGTTCTCACTTCGGCCGGCACACCCGAAGTGCAACCCGTAGTATTTTTTTTTAAATACATACATATTTGTCAGCAAAAAGGACTTAATAAATTTTAACTTGAGCATTTTTAAAATTTTAACTTGAACAGTAGCGTAAGCTCAAATGGTAAAGCTTTGTCAGCGATTGGCGAAGGATGCCATTACAAGGATTGAGGATTTCCTGATGGTAAGAATTTACTGAATATTGAAACTAGGTACTATCAGAGGAACCAGTAATGACCCAACATACTATTTTATAAAATTAGAGCTCGGCTGTATTTATGATGAAAGTTCACAACATAGAAGGTGCATCCATAGGCAAATAAGGGAATTTTCGCCAAGCACAATGTGTCTCAACGGTAGGAAGGAAATTAAATGCCGAACAGGCTAAAGCTGGCAACTCTATTGTCTAACTGATGCTGTAGACTTCTCCGAGATAGTATTTAGAGCAGAGAATGGGGTCAGGCATTCGGGTCTCAAAAGAGTCTACGAGTGCTAGTCGTAGTGGTACCCGTCTGTGTTGATTATGGCATAGCAGGGTCGTGAAATTGTCATGACGGTGTCGTGCTCGTGTTGTGACGGTATCATGACTGTGTGTGTGACATTGTTGATGACAGTGTCATGATGGTTATGTGACGATGTCGTTACGATGGTTCGAGAGGTTATCAGATAACATTTTATATTTTTGGCAAGAAAAAACTTTTTTAGTTTAACTTCCATGTATGGGAAGCGACCCAATTAATGTATGTATTTTTTTGTAAAAATAGTAACGCGCATATCAAAATTTAAACCACCTCATCAAAACAAGTTAGTTTTGTTTGGATTCAAAAAAGTAAATAATCCCAATATTGTTATGTTTTGTACAAATATCATATAAAAATAAAACAAAAAAAATTAGGGAAAAATGATCAAGTACGTAGAAAGAACAAAAATTAAATATCTTAAATACTTGACAATGCAGTGTTGTCCGCGATTAATGAGGCAAGGATATTGATTCGATCGAACTCATTTGCAACTCGCTGACCAACAACGCCCACGGTGAGAAACGTGAGGAAGTAGCGAATGAAAAGGGCGGAGCCCAGCGTTATCTGCAATTGAATAAACATTGTTAAATTGATCTGCCTATCTAACTCAAATAAAAAAATACGTACCGAATTCCAGCTGTCGAGATGCAGAAAGATTACCAAAGAGCTTCTTAGCATTTGGTACGTAATGAAATATATTGACGCCGTGATCTAAAATTGTGCGATATAATTTAAGTAACTTTAAAAAAAAATTAATATAAAAAGTTAGGCTGCGTACAAAACCTGGACTAAAATTAGATATTCACCAACAATTTCAAACAATTCACCCTCAGCCAGATTTCGGGCCCAAGGATCAATCACGAACATTTTTTTTTGGAGGGTAAGGTAGCCGGTAAAATTACTTTTGCTCGAGGCCCAACATCCCGGCCTCAGGTTGGCAAGGCACCATTACCACCTTTGGTGTATCTAGGCGGCGTGAATTTCTTAACATCTGGAAGTCTGCTTATTGCCCTCCAATATCATAAAAAAAAGAGTCACTCAGTCATGTATTGTCGTTTGTACAGTATGGTCGATTTCCTGAGGAGGGTTTTAAGGGTGTCGAGGCGAAAAGTACGTCGAGCGCGATTTGGTATTCTCTGTGGTGAGTTCTTCGACAAAATTGGCGAAGGACGTGACAAGTGGTTTTATTTTCCGAGTTCGGATTCTATTTGTGAAGACGGGAAGTTTAGGTAGGGTTGTCACATGCGTAGTACGTGACAATTTATATTGTTTCCCGAGTCCTTACTTTATTCGTGGTCTGGTCCCGGTGGTGGCTGGTGGAAACATTAGTTAGGCTTATCACATTCTGTGTTATTTGGAGGATTTCTCGCTACAACAGTTACACTGCTTACGCAGAATTAGCAAAATAAAGACTTATTTTACATCTGTTATAATGGATTTCTTCAAGGTAACGCCTGATTCAATAAAGTTTAAACTTAATAAAAGAATAATACACATTATGAAATACGTCAATCAGTGTATCAAAATATTACAACAAATTATATTTAAATGCTTGTTTTACAATTTTTCTATTTCTGAAAATATTAATAATGGAAAAAAGTAGCTTATTGCCACCAAATGCTACTATATGAGGAAATACGAGTACACGATAAACTAATGTCTTCATCAATTCGCTTGAAAATTTACAAAATTTACACAAAAAATTCAATAATTTATATTATAATTGGCAATAGCAAATGTAAGAGCTCGAATTTAATTGTTCGACCCCTTCGTGTGTAGCTTTCTAAACTTCTTTATACTATTCACTTAAACACAATAGTACACCTATCGTCTAGTTTTAATCGTCTTACTTGAGTTTCCCAAGTTTTGTTTATCCTTTTAAGCACATAGTGAAGTTGTCTTTGACACATCAGAAAATTCAAATCATGATCTCCAACTCTTTTACTATTGTATATTTCATCAAGACAAGACACGAAATATTTAGCTCGCAAGATAAGAATTTGAACAAAACTTAAAACATTAAGGAATTCAAAGTCAACAGCCATTTCCAATAGTTTATACCACATAAGTAGCACCTGAAAGGATACATTGGTCATACCCAAAGAAAAAAATAAAGAAACAATACTTAAGTGCATAATGAAGTGAAACATTATTAAGAAGCTTATTATTAATTTAATATTTCTCCTTAATTTTATTGACAATTTAGTATCATAAAAATGCAATTTCGAATCTAAGGCCTCTATTTCTAAAATGAGCTTGTCGATTCTCGTTTTTTTTGCAAAAGCTATTGGGCTAATTATCAATATTGTTTGTAATATCAAATATATCATTAGTATAACATTATTGTTAAACATAGCAACTTTAATTTTAACACCACTACTTATAATATCAAACACATTATACACAGGTATTAAAATTGTAAGCAAAACATAAATACGATAATATATCAACGAATTTTTTTTCGAAGACATTAAAACAGATGTGGCAGAAAATGGTAAATATGTTAAAGGCTCAAGAATATATCGAATGTCATTGCGTTTGACCGACATGCTGGAGCGTATTATGTGGAAAAGTTGAACAGTGGCTTGAACGTAATAAAAACAATCATATTCATATTAGTATATCACATTATTAATGTGATTGAAGAGCTCAATTATAGATTATTTAAGGCAAGTGGAAATGTATAACAAATCATCAATACATCGATTCTCCGTTGTCGTTGGAGTTCATTTACTATTAAAAGAAGTCGAGTTTGTTTTTTGTATCATTTTTGATATTCATTTGTCATTTTTTTATTTAATAAATAGCTTAAATATTCATATTGTTCTATTGACTTTGCAACTCCACTATCGATATGACTATACGTCTGTGACTACGTAACCAGCAGATCTTGATAGAATGTAGGTGAGAACATGTCGGAATCATCTGATCGAGCGTGATCTGATGACTCTTTTTCAAAAGAAAGTAATTTTGAAAAAGAGTCATCAGATCACGCTGCGTAAATAATGAAATGTTGCACTCTGTTTTTGCAGTTTTACTGAACGTAATCACGTTAAAATACTCGTACTTTCTAAAAAAAAAACAAGCAGACCTGTCATACTTTGTATCGCTGCTGCTTCTAACTCACTGCCTACAAATTTATTAAAAACAAATGATATCTGCTTTCGTAAGAAACTTGTTCAAGTAAAGTGAAAGCTAAGTGAAAAATAGGAATTTGTATAGATATTATATAAGAAGATTACGAGATCAAAGTATTTTTATCCCACCTTTGTCTAAACAATATGGAATGAAATGAAAAAAAAATATATCAGAAAATTTAATTTACTTTCGTAACAAATGCTTTGAGTGGAAAATTAAATGATTAATTTATTAAAGTTCAGTGCCAATCACGCAACATCGCGTGATCTGGCTTGCCAGTCAGTGGCTGACCACGCTATATCGCGTGATTGTATCTAATCGATTTGTATGAGCTGCCGAATAGCGGCCATACTGTTTGTAGAACTTATTTCGGCCTCTAGGCAAAGGATTTAAGTTTGAATTGATGGGCTTGGCCTATGAGAAAGACATATTGTTTTTGCTAGCCAGCGGACCGCCGTCGACCGGTAAGCTGGCGTTTGATTGGTACTGTGCGTAATTTTTATTGTCGTTTATTTTTGTTGCAGTAGTTTACGCTTTTTACTCTAAATAACGAATAATAAACCAGGACCCTCAAAAAGCACCGTTATTATGCCAAATCGCGAAAGAAAAAGAAAAAAAATATATAATGTTTCTGTATTTATCAGAACTTTATTTTTTTATTTATAATTTCATGGTAAACAAATCGTGTATCTACACTTGTCTATGTTTATGTTAGTTTTTGTTTTTCCTTTTTACGGGTGAGCTGGTAGAAATTTCTGTTGCTAGAGATAAGCTCGCCCATTGGACTATATAATCTTTATGTTCATGTTTGTGATAACGTTTTGTGTTCAATAAATAAAGTATCTTCACTCTCATATCCCCGAAGAGGTAAGCAGAGGCATAACCAGGGCACCCACGACTAGCCAAAGACACTAAGTCCCATAATGTGATAGGTGGCAAGCCTATCGCCGACCGGGCACATATCCAATCCCGAGCACGTTGCTAGGGATTGAATATGTGTGCTATGATTTTTTTACTAGAAAAATAGACAAACCCAATTTTCTTTTTGTTGCCCGACCCGGGATTCGAACTCAGGACCTCATGCAGTCAAGTCACACAAGATCACACTATATATATTATAAAAACATATTTATTTATAATTTATTGAAGATTAAGATTAACTTCCACATACACGGCCATAATATTGGCAATAATAAAGTGTATTGCCGATCACGCGATATTGCGCTCCTAAGGTCACGCGTGCAGTAATTGTTTTATGTATGGCCGGTGACGCGATATCGCGTGATATTTTTTCATATCATGTCAAACCTACCTAGACAATTTAAAGACTTAAGAAACTCTATAGAAAGTAATTTTAGCACACTTCATCAAACTTTGAATAGGTACATAAGCTGTTTTCAATTAAGACAATAGTCAATAATCAAACCAAATCATTTTTTTTTTGATTTTGTACGATATTGATACAAGTGTGTTCATAATTACACGTAAACGCATTATTTTGAAAGTTATTGTGACGATAACTGTTGTGCTTATGTAACCTCAGCATTGGTGTAAAATAGCGTTGTGACAAAAATATTTCTGCAGTACTTACTTGTAAGTCGGAACAGAGATCAATCACGTAACGTGAGACAGCGGTGAGACGACGGGCGGAAAACATTCTGATAAGGGTGCTTTCACTGGTCGTGAAATATCATGATTATCATCATCATCATCATCATAATCAGCCAGAGGACGTCCACTGTTGGACATAGGCCTCCCCCAAAGAGCGCCACAAGTGACGATCACCAGCTGCTTGCAACCAGCGACTCTCCGCGACTTTGACCAAATCATCAGTCCACTGGGTGGGAGCTCGTCCAACACTACGTCCTTCGGTACGAGGCCGCCACTCGAGAACTTTTCTTCGGCAGCAGTTATCTGTTCTGCGGAGCAATGTGGCCTGCCCATTGCCACTTCAGCTTGCTGACTCTCTGGACTTTGTCGGTCACTCTCGTTCTTTTCCGGATCACCTAATTATGGATCATATCTCGCAGTGAAACACCGAGCATTGCTCTCTCCATAGCATGCTGGGCGACTCTGAGCTTATTTAAGCGGCCCACATTTAGCGGCCAAGTCTCAGTTCCGTATGTCATCGCCGGTAACACACACTGGTCGAAGACTTTCGACTTTAGGCTCTGCGGTACTTTGGACAAGAAGATACCCCTTAACTTCCCGAACGTTGCCCTCCGAGTTGGATTCGGCGATCAACCTCTTTCTTGAAGTTGGGCTTACTTAACTGAACTGTTTGACCTAGGTACACGTACTGATCAACAACTTGAAGAATTGAGTTCCCAACGTAAACTGGTGTAGGTGCAACATGAACGTTGAACATGACTTTCGTCTTGTCCAAGTTCATCCTAAGACCCACCTATTGAGAAACTCTTTCGAGGTCATCGAGCATCTTGCTCAAGTCTTCCAGCAATTCCGCCATGACCACAATATCATCTGCAAATCGAAGGTGAGTGATGTACTCGCCGTTGATATTGATGTCGAGTCTTTTCATGTCCAGAAGCTTGAAGATATCTTCCAGTGCAGCATTGAACAGTTTTGGAGAAATAACGTCTCCCTGTATCACACCTTTCTGCAACTGGATCGGTTTCGATCTCTGGTCCTGTAATCGGACCGGCATAGTGACCTTTTCGTACAAACACCTCAAAACTTCGATGTTTCGATAATCAATGCGGCACCGCTGTAATGACTGAAGCACCACCCATGTCTCAACCGAATCGAAGGCTTTCTGGTAGTCCACAAACGCTAGACATAATGGCCGATAATACTCCTCGATCTTCTGTATGATCTGGCGCAGCGTATGAATGTGGTCTACGGTGCTAAAGCCTTTGCGGAATCCAGCTTGTTTGGGAGGTTGGAAATCATGATAGTCGGTTCGTGATGACCCTTGAAAACAATTTGTAAACGTGATTCAGAAGTGAGATGGGTCTATAATTTTTCAATAACGTTTTATCACCTTTCTTGAAAAAGAGAACCAGCACACCTCTGGTCCACGCTTCTGGAACACTGCCTTCGAGGATGACGGAATTAAATAGCTTCTGGAGGACCTTGAGTACTGGCATTCCACCCGCTCTCAGTAGCTCAGCAGTTATTTCATCGTCTCCCTGAGCTTTATAGTTCTTCAGTTGTTTCAGGGCCATCCGAATCTCATACAGGCTGACGTCCGGGATATCTTCGGTGTAATGTCGGGTGATTTTGTCTCTAGGGTCTTTAGCCAAACTAGTAACGGGTCGTGTTGAATTGTACAGCTGTCCATAGAACTTAACAGTGCCAGAAAGCTAATCGCTTTTTAGAACAAAGGCGTTAGGTTAAATTTGAACGGAAGCGACTTTGGTCGTATAAAGATGTACTAGATACATATTACTTATTAATAGTAATAATAATAATAAATATTTTTAGAAAAATTATACAAATTGAATCTAACCCCAAAGTAAGCAAATTATATGCTTGTGGTATGGGTGTTAGTCAACGATACTAATGCATAGAAACATTTAAATAGATACCAGAATAAATTTAATAAGCAAACAGACCCGGAAATGCAGACATTTAAATGTTTATCGAATCGGGAATCGAACCCGAGCCTCGTGGCTGGTCAGTGAATTAGGCGTGTACGCTAACCACTCGACCAATGAGGCGGTTAAAATGCAAAAAAATGCAAATACAAATTGTCGTAAGGCATTTAAATATTCTGTTGAATAACATTATTGCAATTAATAAACACGTAAGGCACTCGTATCATTATGGAAACTAATTTTAGAGCAAAGAAGAGTTTGTCACAAGTACGCTACTAGTAGCATGTCGATAAAATGTATGTGGGACCATCTCGGAATCATTTGATCTCTTTTGAAAAAATAATAATCAGATCACGACGTGGCAAATAACAAATGGTTTGAGTCTGTTTTTGCAGTTTTACTGAACGTGATCATATTAAAATACTTTGTAAAAAAACTAACAGACCTGGTGCACTTTGTATCGCTGGATATTAAGAGCTAGAGGGTGGATCCAAAAGTTCTAAGCCCGACCAAGAAAATGAAAGAAAAGTGGGTCTAAATTTATTTTTATTTTTCGACATAGTTTCTTCTAGTTTAGTTAGGTCGGCGAAATAGTCGTTTACTGCGACTATCACCTCATCTTTGGTCGAAAATTTCGAGCCACCCAAGTGTTTTTTTTAAATTTGGAAATAAATAATAATCCGAGGGGGCGAAATCCGGCGAATAAGGTGGGTGGGGCAGCAATTCGTAGCCACAATCATGGATTACAGACATTGTTTCAACCGAAGTGTGAAAACGTGCATTGTCTTGATGAAACAAAACTTTCTTACGCAACATTCCCGGCCTTTTTTCTTTTATTTCTTCCCGGAGTCTCCGTAAAAGGTTATAATAATAACTAGAATTTATAGTTTGACCTTTCGGTAAATAATCTACAAAAATAATGACCTTCATATCCCAAAAAACAGAAGCCATGACTTTGTTAGCTTACCTGATTACCTGATAGCAAAATGACCTTAGCTTAGCTGATCTTTTCCACTGTTTGGATTGTTGCTTTGATTCAGGAGTATGGTGGTGAACCCAGCTTTCATCCATGGTAACAAATCTATACAAAAAGTCCTCGAGATCAGTCTCAAAAAGTTTTAAACAGTCTCGCGAAATTGTGTATCGAACTCGTTTTTGTTCAGCTGAAAGCAACCTCAGGACCCAGCGAGCAGAAACCTTATGGGGCCCCAACTCTTCCGTTATTATGTGTTGCACCCGGCCATAACTAATGTTTGTTATCTCAGCTATCTTACCAATGGTCAAACGTCGGTCACCCAGACGAGATCACAAATTGTATCGATGTTTTCTTTCGTGGTAGAGGATGTAGGCCTTCC
>NJDC01019391.1:18493-31335 GCA_002245475.1 Calephelis virginiensis
TTTGTACCTCAATAGTTAAAGGGGGCCCAAAAGGGCCATGCTTAATTCTTGAAAATATTTTTTTAAATCGGAATGGGTTAAGAATTGTTTGTACCTGATTATACCAACTTTTGTTTAATTCTACCTCATCAGATGTAGTTAGGATCAGGTGTAGTTAAGTTGCAGTTGCATGCATCGATTTGACCTAGGTACAAACCTCGAAAGTTTTAAAAAACTGGAGACATGATTTTGGGCCCCGTGGCCATTCCTACGAGGTACAAACGACGATTTTGGGTGAATTGCCTTACGGGAGACCTAGTCTAGGGTTTGCACTCACATTTCACCAGTGAGGTAAAAGTGTTGAATTTAAAAAGAATGCCTTTAAGTTGGCCTAAACCGGAGCTTTCATTCACTTCGACAATTTCAAGAATTCAGCATGGCCCGCCCTGTTTGGGCAAATAAGGCCTTTCATTATTGAGATTTAAATTAAAACAATTAGGTATATACGATTTTCAAGTGATTCCGATAAAAAAAAATGGTTCTCAAGAATTTGGCCCCCTTCAACTATTGAGGTACAAACGAAAAAAATGTTGATACGATCTGGTACAAACGATTTTTAACCGATTTTTATTAAAAAAAACTGAATTTTAAGAACTATGAATGGGGGGCCCTGTTGGGCCCCCATGAACTATTGAGGTACAAACAAAAAAAAATTGGTACAATCAGGTAGAAACAATTTGAAACCCATTCCTGTAATAAAACAGATTTTCAAGAGTTTTGCGTGGGGCCCCCTTTGGGCCCCCTTTAACTATTTAGGTACAAACGAAAAAAAGTTGGTACAATCAGGTACAAACGATTTTAAACCCATTCCAATAAAAAAAACAGATTTTCAAGAGTTTTGCATGCTAAGTTCACGAGGGTAATTTTACGAGGATGGATTGAGACGTACCCGGCTTGCCACAGATCCATTCAATTGTAAAAATCAAATCTACTCATATTAAGTATCTAGTTCAGCTCAGAGTAGTTCATTTTGTGAAGTTTGAAACGTGGACAATAATTAGTTGTAAAACATGTAAATGCAAAAATACTTGATTTAATTATGGAACACCGCAGATTAAAAATAAGAAAAATAGCCGAGGTTATAGGCATCTCTAGTGAATGAACTCAAACTATCATAGCCGACGAATTGGGTCTTCACAAAGTGTCCGCGAATTGACTGCTTTCACGTCACTGGAGTTATTTGAAGCCAATGCAGAAGACCTGGTTCACCAACCCCAAAAAGGGTAAGGCGGTTAGCTGAAACCTAATTTTGATTATTCTAATTGCTAAAAAAAATATTGAAATATTTTGGCTAAAGCCTCCTTAATAAAAGTATAGAAAATACTACTAACGGGTTATTATTAGCATTAAAGAGTATGGGTCAAAGAATCCCGAGGATCACTGCGACCTTGACAGATCTATTGTGATTACGCCTCTTATTCATTAACGGCCAATGTTAATAATGTATCTCTAAAGATCGGTTTCAAGCATTCAGATAGCTGCGTATCGGCCGGCCTATCCTATACCTGATTGCCATATTTATCCTGTCCATATATATGTTATTGGCAAGCGATTACATAAAAATGGATCAAAATATCAATCTTGGACAGCAAGTTTTGGATTAGGATTGATTATTAATATTGGCCGTAAAAAAGTATCTTCACGCCCATATCTCCGAAGAGGTAGGCAGAGGTACAACCAAGGCACCCACGACTAGCCGAAGACACTAAGTCCCACAATGTGGTAGGTGGCAAGCCTATCGCCAACCGGGCACATTTCCAATCCCGACCAACATTTTTTTTATTAGAAAATTGGAAAAATCCAATTTTCTTTTTGTTGGCCGACCCGGGATTCGAGCCCAGGACCTCATGCAGTCAAGTCCAACACTCGGACCGCTAGACCACAGAGGCGATTATATACTGTTATTTTGTTATATAAAATTTGGTTATTTTGATTCTGTTATTTTGCCCACCCAGAAGTCTACTTCTTACTTGGTTAAGTGTTGGTCACTCACAGAGTATGTGTATTGCCGTTTCTTCTGCCTCCAAGCAAGCTCTACAATCAGGCTCTTCTGCTAGGCTCATTCTGTTTAAATGTTTGTTAATTCTGCAGTGTCCTGTTAACGCTCGGACTAAGACCCTAAGCTCTTTTCGTTGCATGTTCATTGCAATCGATATAAATTTGGTGCAAAACCCCGTGACAAGTGCTGGTGGCCTACAGTTTTCAGCCAGTTGGACACGCTTTCTTGCCGGGTCCAAATTTTGAGCAAACTTCTAGAAGTGCTTCTGGCAATCCCACATACCGGTTCAGGTATGTGAGAGACCTGTGGGGAGAGCGTCTGAGCCCCTTCTAGCCAGTTCGTCTGCAGCTTTACTAACGGGTTACTATATTATGTAATTTAAAACAAGATCTAGAACATTTTTATATTGTTTCTCATACTTACAAACTCCACAAAGTAAACGCGAACAGGCAAAATGACTACTATAGATAAAATTTCGCTATTGTCTAAGCGGTCGGCAACCCGCGGCTCGCGGGTCGATTTCTTCCCGACGCCGACTTACTTGCAGCCCGTGAATGTCAAAATAAATTCATGAACGTTCTGCGCTTGACCGTATAATATACAGCGTACAGTATAGATTTAGCCTTAAGAAGCCGCTTCTCGCCACCCATTTTCATTTGTTCTATGGGACATGACCAATTATATGTAGGTATATTTGGCTTCTATGGTAAATATTACAAGTCCCCGCCTTTAGTTTATTTTGCCACCTTGTGGCCCTTGCCTGCCAAAAGGCTGCCGACGGCTGGTGGATACTGATATTATAAAGAAGTATATAGATATAATATAGAATTTTGGCGCCATCGAGAGAAAAGATGGTCGCAGTTTTTCATAATTATTGAATTTCGTGTTGATATTGAGTGAAATTGGTCAATTTTGGTCAAAAGTCGTAAAAGGCTTAGCGGTTTGACAGACGGATTCGACTCGTGATGTTGTAGGTTCGTATATATAAGGATAAAAAAAGTGTACTGTAAAAGCAAGGTACGAACAAACTAGAATTTGAAGAGGAAATCTTCCAACAATTTATGGGACTGAGACAGGGAGACACACTTTCACCAAAATTATTTGTATTAACTTTAGAAGAAACCATCAAGAAGATGAAGAGGACAACATGGGAATTAACATTAATGGACCTCGAATATATCACCTAAGCTTTGCAGAAGATATGGTGCTTATAACAGATTATCCAGAAAATCTTTAAACTATGCTCCATACCTGATCATGGAAAAGCATAAAGGTGGGCCTGCCAATTAACAAAACAAAGACAAAAATATTAACAAACAGATCCCAAATAAAAATCTTTTTACTGATGGAAGAATTAAAATGTGCAAAATTACTATATTTATTTGCGCCAGCATATTGCCTTCAAGAGCCAAATGAGCCAAGAGACAGGTATCTGAATAACTAATGTATGGAAGAGATATTGGTAACTCAAAGAAGTGCTAAAAAGTAAACAATACAAACGACCTGGGCCAATACACAAAAACACAACCAAAAACTGAGTACATGTCAAAGGGCCATGGGGTGGAGTATTCTCAGATAAGCAAAAAGGAATTGGATAAGATCTGTAGATATTAGACAATTTACAAAAATTTAAGATGCTGTCCTTAAAATTAAAAAACTAAAATGCACCACCATTTATCTTATATATATAACCATTTATCTTATATCTTTGGTCCTACCAAATGGACCCCATTTAAAACCAATAAAAAAAGAGGAATACAAGACGAAAAGCCTTAATCTGAGGACATTAAAAATATTGCTGGTCCACTATAGTATAGAACAACCCAAAGGATCACAACCTAGACAGAGCTGAAGGAGCCCTTTGTGTCGTAAAGACACACCAAACCCAATAACCAGTGTCATCATATGTCTAACTTACTACTACTAACAAAATAAAATATAACAATATGTCATCATTTATTATACTTACACTGTCAAATTAATTTTATTAATATGAAAACACTTGCACTGTTTTATTTTATGTACGAGGGTGGATCCAAAAGTTCTAAGCCTAACCAAGAAAATGAAAGAAAAGTGGGTCTAAATTTATTTTTATTTTTTGACATAGTCTCAATCTAGCTCAACACACTTCTTTCACCTGACCTGCAACTTGTTTATACCCTCGAAAAAAAAAAGATTCCGGAAATAGTCGTTTACTGCGACTATCACCTCATCTTTGGTCGAAAATTTCGAGCCACCCAAGTGTTTTTTTAAATTTGGAAATAAATGATAATCCGAGGGGGCTAAGTCCGGCGAATAAGGTGGGTGGGGCAGCAATTCGTAGCCACAATCATGGATTACATACATTGTTTCAACGGAAGTGTGAACACATGTATTGTCTTGATGAAACAAAACTTTCTTACGCAGCATTCCCAGCCTTTTTTCTTTTATTTCTTTCCGGAGTCTTCGTAAAAGGTTACAACAATAACTAGAATTTATAGTTTGACCTTTCGGTAAATAATCTACAAAAATAATGCCCTTCACATCCCAAAAAACAGAAGCCATGACTTTGTTAGTCGACAAAACGACCTTAGCCTTTTTCGGTGTAGGAGAGTCTGATCTTTTCCACTGTTTGGATTGTTGCTTTGATTCAGGAGTATGGTGGTGAACCCAGCTTTCATCCATGGTAACAAATCTAGACAAAAAGTCCTCGGGACCAGTCTCAAAAAGTTCCAAACAGTCTCGTGAAATTGTGTACAGAACTCGTTTTTGTTCAGCTGAAAGCAACCTCGGGACCCAGCAAGCAGAAACCTTATGGAACCCCAACTCTTCCGTTATTATGTGTTGCACCCGGCCATAACTAATATTTGTTATCTCAGCTATCTTACCAATGGTCAAACGTCGGTCACCCAGTACGAGATCACAAATATTATCGATGTTTTCTTTCGTGGTAGAGGATGTAGGCCTTCCACTCCAAAGTGCTCACCATATCTTGATGGATGTCTTTTGGTGATAGGCCTTTTCTATTGAGGTACTTCATGACTGCACGGTGTTCAATTTTCTCCATTATTGAAAATTGCGTCAGATTGCTTCAAACAAACAATCACAGGAAATTTGGATTGTGCAGTATCGGAATGAAACTGCGCACAATAAATCAATATGACACATACTAACAAATTACGGTAGATTTTAAAAAGATGTCATAGCTCCATGTAGGTTAGGCCACGAACTTTTGGATCCACCCTTGTAGTTTTAAAAAATATCATGAAATAATAATATTAGCTAACCTTTTATGCTTTTACAGCATCTTTAGGGGTATGGTAACTTTTTGTCAAATATAAACAACAACTAAACTAAACAACTACTAAAACTAAAACATTTTTGGTTATTCATAATAAGTTACCCTAGCCCTAAATGTACTGTAAAAACGAAACCGGTTGGCTAACATCAATAAGCACTTCATGATTTTTTAAAGAAATATATAAAGTGAAACAGTGTAAGTGTTTTCATATATTAAGAAGTAATTAATTTGACATTAGGGTCACGATTTGATGTGAGGATAGGCAAAGTATTTAGTGCCAAATCTCACAATCCTCGCAGACCTTCTGGTTTCCGCCACCTTTATTAT
This sequence comes from Calephelis virginiensis, assembly GCA_002245475.1. Lineage (NCBI taxonomy): Eukaryota > Metazoa > Arthropoda > Insecta > Lepidoptera > Riodinidae > Calephelis > Calephelis virginiensis. The sequence continues at coordinate 24,139 of NJDC01019391.1, forward strand.
CCTGTTAATTCAAATATGCTGGTTATGAATACAGACCATCCTCGGATAATTATTTTTCATATTATTATTATGTAAAATAATTTAAAAATAACTATATTTGATTATTATTAGATTTCTAAATGTGCTCCTTTGGTAGTTTAAATTATTATTAATACTTGGTGATATTTTATGCTTGTAAAGTAAAAAAGATAAAAAGCGAATCATGTCATGACAACTGCCAAGGACGTTTTTTTATTATAAATACTATTGTTATCGATGCTATGCATTTTTAAGTATTATACAATCATCAAATAATGTGTACCTATAGCCCGGTGAAGTTGTAGAAACCTCGCGGTTAGCAACATATTAGCCATTTCAAAAAAAAATGTGTACCAACACTAAATCTAAAATTGTCTTTGTATTTGTCTTTCTTTTTCACAGGACAGCTTGAAGAAATCTCTCTCAATGGAGATAAACTCGCCCATTGTACTGCATTAACTAAACTATGTTAATGTTTATTGTACAATAAAAAATAATTAATATTATTATTAAAATACATCTATTTTCACAACTACATTTTTCTGACACGTTTTCAATTACAAACTGTTAAAGTGTTTCGCGACGTGACACAATGAATTATAATTCATACACAGCGCAATTATTATTTCTCACTACAATCAGTGTTTATGGAAATGGAAAAATAGAATATTACCACTATATATAATTAAGTCATGTACTTCATTTCATTGAATATACCTATCTTAGACGAATAATAAAAACATTAACATGTTAGTATTTCAAGTACTGGCCTTGTTTCGAATTAGGTACTAGTAATTGAGTATTGGTCTTGTCAGTGCTTACCTTATCAGAACCTTGTTTTTCTAGGTACTGATAGCTATTAATTCAGATATATGGAGTACTTCAACGAAAATACCCCATTGTAAACCTAGTTCGGCAAGATGTTTAGGTCGTAAACATTGAACGGTAAAACCCAAACAATGCCAGTAACTTTTCATATAAACTATAGTACTGAAATGTAGGTAAACTAAAATGCTATTCAGAATACATAGGTACTATTATAAAATCTATGTTAGACAATAATTATGTAGAGTAATCAGAGCTCACCTAGTAAATGGACCACTCCTTTTATTTATTTGTGATAATATTTTCTCAACACTCCTTTCGTCGCCTTTGCGCGCTGCATCCAATAAATCTTGTCCTCTTCCCATGGCCCATTTAATTACATAAAACAACCACAAAAACAACACAACTTAATTCAATCATTTCAATTCTTTACACTACTTCCTACTACATTGGTACTACAACAACTTCATTGATCGCGACGCCATATTAGAAAAATAGACGTGAAACTTGTAAGTCAAAGCACTCTGGCGGCTGCAGACAGAACAAATTGATTTCTTTCAGATTCGAATGACGTTTAGTTTATCGTATCTAGAGTACCTACCTACCTACTACGAAATAATTAAACAGTACATAAGTTATATGTATACCTTTCTTAAATAAATATACAGCAAAACATAGTATGCCTAATTTAAAATTGTAACATGGAAGAGGAAGCGTTACCTGCAACACAAGTCAATACTTAGTGTAGGTACCGAGTGTCAATAATGAAAATATTACTACTCTAAAAAAATGTACAAATATCCTTCTAATAGACTCTGTAACACATGTGTCTGCTAATAAACATTATTTTTATAAATATTTACTATTTAGTTATTTATCTGACTGTGTTGCACAGATTTCAAATAAAAGCAGTCAAATTCGAGGCGGACGTGCTCATGAAGGATTGCGTAGCAGCAATCATCATAACAATAAATATCTTTCTGTTGATTCATTTCATATATTAATATTATATTAAAATTAAAAATGCGAAAATTTGTGAGTAAGTGTAATTCCTGAAATTTGGAACACAGATAGATTGTGACATGTAAGCTACTTCTAGTCCCGATCGCACAACGGGTTCCTGTGAAAACGCGGGCGAAACTGCAGGCAGCAGCTAGTATATTATACAGTGGTGCAGATAATGTCAATTCTGCAAATAGCGCGATTCTAAACTACACAACGAACAGCCAAGTACAACTATTTTAAGTGTGTTTATTTAAATACCTATCAAAAATAAAGTGCTAAAGTTAGATCTCGTTCAAACTAATTTTCATTAGAAGTTGACATGGTAATGTGCATCACGTTTTTTTTTATTATTTTTATCGTTCTTTAAATGTAGAAGTTAGATGGACACACTTTTTAACGCTTTGAAAGCATCACTTGCGCAAGCTATTAAGTGCCTATAAAAAAATTTAGAAACTTCAATATAATTTTGAAGACCTATCCTTAGATACTCCACGGGCCACACTTATGGATGTGCTGAAAAAAAAGTATGTATTTTTTAGTTATAAGTATGGGGAACCCCCAAACCTATTAGTATTTTTTTTTTATTTTTGTATCAAAATCTTAATCACAGAATACATCTATTTACCGAGTTTCTACAGCATTACTCTTATAATTTCGGAAATAAAAGGCTATGACATGCGCACGGACAAACCGAGAGATATGACGAATCTATAAGGCTTCCGTTTTCAGCCTTTGACTGCCTGAAACAACCTGAAAACCTGAAAAACAAGAAATTTACAGAATAAAGCTGGAAACATATTACTAGTTGCGGCTTACAGCCGCGACTTTGGCCGCGACTGATTATTGTGCACATGCCGTCCACGGACGCCTACGGCACGGTAATATTATTTATACAGTATTGTAACTCGGCCGTGTCCTTGAAATAAGTGCCTACAGAAGCACGGTACGTAAGCATGAGATACGGCTGTCTCTGTCGCCTACCAACAGTTACCTACATAAGTAGTTTTGAGATTGTAAATTTATTACTTTTATTTATTAGCACAGATAGGTACTTAGTAGCAATTTAAAATATTAATATGATTACTAAAATACTTTGTGAGTTGAATAGAAAGTGTGCAATAAAAATGCAAGTGGTTTTTTTGATTGACAGATTTAATTAAAAAACCATGATTATGTATGTGACGTTATTACAAATCGGTGTTATAAATTTGCGACCGAAAAATATGTGTGCCTTAACTAAGATGTACGAAATGCTTTGTTATTATATTTGAGTGTATAAAAATTCCGCATTCCAATATAAAGTGTGATGTAAAATTATTTTGGGAAACATAGACAAAGAGGAGAAAAAGAAATATATTTTACTTGATTATAGATACCTGAAGCTACTTTACAATTTATATGTTTAGTTCTAAGTGAAGTTCGGAATATAGCCTCCATTTTGTCTATGTATTTCACGACATCATCGCTGTGTACAATTAAAAAGTTTGCGAAGTGTTCTTACTATAGTCCCGGTACCTTAAATAATAAAAACAATCTATAATCTAAAAAAGCTATCTCTGGGTGCGTTATTGAGGAATTCATGCAACCAAAAACAGTACAATATATTCTACTTGTCATGTTAAATAGCTACTTGTGCTTATTTCGAGTAAAAATTCCCGCAGTTACTGATTGAAAACCAGCACACCGTCCGTTCGTGACTGCGGCACACTCGCTGTTGTAGCATGCCGCGTGCATGCCCTGATCCGAACGCGTAGGTATAGTTCGCGCGTAGTCCTTTTATATGAAGTTAGAATACTGTACAGATAATATTACCTTGCCTACGGCTGACATAAGTATCTAACACGCCATAATATTATGTCTTTTGGACGTTCGAACGTTCAAGGTCAAGTCCGCGACTTACTTCCGATAATTTGCACGGCTCAGAGTACATTCATAATGTAGACACCCTGTGAAGCGCGCCTATCAGTCGCGTTTGTCAGCCAAGTCCTCATCGTCATGATAAATAAGAAGGGATGCTTTATTATTTATTAAGTGTAACTCAAAAACTAGTAGCAAGTATGATAAGAGTCATTTGCAAATTTTTTGGACCTATTTGACTTGTCCTCCAAATTTACACAAAAAATAATAATGATAAATGTGTTACCTCTTAATAATTTAACTTCTATTTTGCAGAACTATCATTATATTTTACAGAATCGTTAATAAATACCTTTTTAGTAATACGTAACGCCAATTTTATAGAACTTTTTGAACAGTTGATTTTTTGTCTCAATACAAAAAAAAAAATGTCCGCCCATCCCTTTCCAACTTCAGGCACAATTTACACATGCTATTTTATTGTTTTTAGCTATGCTTAAATGCCATAATCCCTCTAACTAACTTAGATTATAATATATGATTTACTTAAATAACAAATCGCCAAGGAACATGAAACAGTAACAAAATACCTTGATGGTCATGTAAATTAAGACAGTTAATTAATTAGGTAACAAACTGTTTTGTAACGTAATTTAAAGATGATTTTCTTTAATTTTTGAACTCCCTAATGCGATGATGTTGGCAGAACTGATTCAATCCAGATTGGCTAATCAAAAACTATGGTGACGTTTCTTAGATACCGATAATGTCTATTTTAGTCATAGATTTAGATGCTTCTAGTGCGTCTGTCCGTGTCGGTGAAAATTTGTTTTACAGTTTTGTGATCAAAAAGAAAATTGCTATTTGTCAGTAATTTATAATTATTATACTTGTGTGATTTATAAAAGCTGTTAAGTACACATTTATCTAGTAATTTTCCTATAAATACCTAGCTGTTCTTTCTATTCCCGTCCGTAAAAACAATCATAAATTTGTTTTTGTTTACAGTTTGGTAACAATACGTTACGTTACAAAACTGTTCTGAGTAAAGCTAGATGTACAATAAGAATCAACCGACTTTGCAAAAAAGTATGCTTTTTATGTATTTATCATAGCAGTCCTAATAAAACAAACTATGCAATCTTATTTTAATAATTGATCGAAATTAATACTTAAATTTGCTTATACATATATACGTTATATTAGAATAATACTTAAAAAATACATACTATTGACTGAGAAAATTCTAGAAAAAATGTGTTTTTGATACAAGTCAATCTACGAATAGTGTTAATTTCTAAGGTCATTGAATTCCTCAAGGTCGTAAAGTAAAAGTTGTTCACTATCATATATACTATTACCCCTTTCTTTCGGTTGTGTACCCTCTTTCGTATTTAGTAGTTGTTTGTTATTCAAACTGAGATATAATTAAGTTGCACGAATTGAAAACTAATAATAATTTTCAAATTGGGATTATTGTAAATTGAACCTGTACATTGTTCCGTGAATCATATCGTAAACGAAGTTATTTCTTGACCAAAATAACAAATAACTAACTACTTTATATTTGAATTTTTCACCATGAATCTTTAAAATAATATTTTTTTTAGATTGTGTAACTAATGCGGAAAGACAAAAACAATAGGTACCGAAAGCGGCTGAAAAATAAGAACACAGAAAAGTATTAAGAATTTAAGAAAAAAAATAGAATATGAGAAAACTGTCATTTATGCAAGGAGAAGAGAAAAATATACAACAAGAGAAATGAAAAAAGTACATACATACATACATATCTTCACGCCAAGTACCTTACGGGGTAGGCAGAGAGTATCGAGTGCCAGACCTCACGATCTTGACAAACCTGTCTTGCTTCTTTCACATTCATAACCCTTTTCATACAAACACGCCCGTTTCGGAGACTCTTGACACCACCCTCGGATAATATCCGATTGATCTGATCGTGAAATGTCAGCCTTGTTCTCCCCGGGTACCTACATCCATCCATATTCGCATTGTATATGTGTTTTGTGAATCTTTCATCTGTCATTCTTTTCACATGACCGAACCAGCGGAGCATGTTCTTTCGCATTTTAACACCAACACTTTCTCTCAATCCCACTCTTCCTTGGATCTCACTGTTACGAATGCGGTCAGCGAGCGTTACACCACAGATTTTCCGTAGTGCTCTCATTTCGACCGCATTTATCCTACTTTCATGCTCTTTCTGACATACCCAACTCTCGCTTCCATACAGTAACGTTGGAATAAGCACAGAATTATGCAAAGCGAGTCTAGCTTTTTGACTCAAAACTTCGCTTTGGAATAGCTTACCCAACGCTCCATTCACATTATTCCCTGCACTCACTCTCCTCTCTACATCTGCGGTGTACCTTCCATCCCTGCTAAAAGCACAACCAAGATGGAAAAAGTATATCTATAAAAGGGCCTTAAAAAAGAAAAACTGCAATAATTAACTTAAAAAATATTTACAACCAATGAAAATACTGATTCTGGGGCTGAAAATAAAGAAAAACTAACAACATCAGAAATCCGACACTAAGGTGAATTAATAAACTCAAACAGAAGTTAACATCACTGAAGCAAACCCAAGAATGGAAATACTGCAGATGTTGAAGGCGTACGATTTGTGGACGTAGTATTTTCCGAAGCCACTCCAAACATCAACCAATCAAGAAGATTCAAAAAACAAATTACAATAAATTACTATGTTATGGAAAATACCATTTTTATTTAAATAAACTGATTTATCTGAGAAATTGTTTTTTGTAATAACTATTTAAATTTCTTGAAATTAACCTAAGTAGGCAAATTGTCATCAAAACAATAAAGTCGAAAAGTGTGTTTGTTTTGGCTATTGTACACTAAGCTTTAAAATTACAATTTGGTTACTTTGATCCGTTTAATAACAGTTTTGTAACAACAATTTGATAACGACCCAACAAATTTAAAAATTACTCATAAAATTAATGTGGGACCATTTCGGAAACATTTGTTATCTTTAGAAAACAGAATTGTCAAATTGTAATGTACGACATACCAATGAAATAGTTAGAGCCGGTTTTTGCTGTTTTACTGTGCTTAACAATTTAGGTCCGTGATATGGATGAGTAGGTACATAAAGTTATGTTTATAGATTATACTAGTATAGACTAGATATTTTTTACATAATGGCATAAAAAATATGTTTATTCTTAATATTAGTTAACCCTTTTATTTATTACAAGAATCGTTATAATTGCAAAAAAAAATTATCATTTGATCTACATTTGATTAAGGATTGTAATTTTGGGTGACCAAAGAGTACGTGGTTTGTCCACCAAACTCTTAGGATACAATAAGTACTCTGTCCAATCAACAGTAAAACCCAATGCAAATTCATCGGAATTAATCTACACATTTAAAGATTTTTCAGGTGTAAGCAGCAAAGATTATGCTATTATAGCAGTTGGCTCCAATGACTGGGATCCTTAC
>NJDC01019428.1:6472-17270 GCA_002245475.1 Calephelis virginiensis
ATTTTTTGATGCATGTTTTATTAAAATCTAAGACTTGGTCCCTCCATCTTGACGCTCGCTTAATATTCGCCTTTCATTTCCCGCTTAATAATAGCAAAGTAGTAGTAAAATACTAGAACAGTCTATCAAGCAAGTCAAGTTAAAGACATAAGACTGTATGATTTATATCTTCAACTTTTTTTAAATCCCTGGGGGAGGGTCAGCTGCCCCTTTTGCCCCCCCTTAACGACGCCTTTACTAACCACCCCTTACTAAGACTCTATTCATTTGATCTACTGCGGACTCAAAGTATTTGATCCATTGATTGTCTCCATATCGAAAGTTTATATCCTATAATTACAAAAAAATGCCTGCGTGTTCACTATCTAATACCATAAAATAACATAAAATTTGTTTTTTTGTTTGAAACCGTTTCTTTCTATATGATTATTTACGGTATTTAGTTTTAGTACTTTTAGAGTTAATTTTTTTTCCTTAAAAGTATCAAAATTATTTTAATCCCGGAAAGATTTGAGGCTTATGTCACAGAACAGTGTTCCTCATATCTGCTAGTAGGTATTTTACAAGTAATGAATGCATGATTTTCATTTAAGTAGGTAATGTAGGTAAGTAAGGTAGCCGGTAAACTTACTTTTGCTCGAGGCCTAACATCCCGGTCTCAGGTTGGCAACGCACCATTAACACCTTTGGTGTCTTTAGGCGGCGTGAATTTCTTACTATCAGGAAATCTGTCTGCTTGTTTGCCTTCCAATATCATAAAAATAAAAAATACAAAAATAAAATGGATTCCTGTATTAAGTACATGTCCTAGTTTTGAAGATTGACCTACAATTCAAGTTAACACGCTGATGTTAAACGAACACAAAGCAATCGAATAAGTATAGTGATCTGTAGAAACATGTTTAAAATCCTAACTCTTAACAACACATAACTAGAACACTTCTAAAATTGTTCAGTAAAAACACAATATCTAGTAGCACGCTAAGAACAGCATTGCTATTAGAAATAGCCTTCGGGTATCGCTAGTTGTATTAAATATTCCTCTTTACTTTAGTTCGTAAGGATTATGAAAAACCAGTAAAAATCTAAACAAGCTATAGCAAAATCTATATAAAGTATTTATATATTTAAAAATTGATTCCTATTTCGAGTGGTCATTGCATCACACCTAAACAGACGGACCGATTCTGCTAATTATTTTTAAGTAGAAGGTTCTCTTTCAATAAAAGGATCATATGAAGAGAAAATCCGGAAAATTGCAGGGAAAGTGTGAAAAACCACACTTAAATTTTGTCCACACAAACTGTTAGTAGCTATTAACGTGAAGCAATACGAAGTTCGTTGGATCGGCTAGTATTGTATAAAATAAATAAAACATGTATAAGTGCATAATTTCTGAGCGACTGGACCAATTTGGCTAATTTTAGTTCTGATTTATTTATGCAAGTCCAGGGAAATTTATTTAAAATTTAAAAACAAACTGCAAAAAAACTAGTTAAAAATATATTTAGGTTTTTCCCGTAAAAACTGAACGGGTTGGACGCAGAGAGAGCTAGTATTCATTCAGCTTTCAAATAAAAAAACGCATCAAAATCCGTCCATCAGCTGAAAAGCTACGATACCACAGACAGACACACACATGCACATACACACACAAAGACATACAGACACACGCCAAACTTATAACACCCCTCGTATTGCGCCGGGGGTAAAATATGTCGAAAAGCACTAGTACCAAGAAAAGAGCGTACTCATTCCTCATTCCTTAAAGGTTGGCAACGCATCTGTGATACTCCTTATGTTGCGGATGTCCGTGGGCGGAGGTGATCACTTTCCATCATGTAACCCACTTGCTCGTTTGCCTCCTCTTCTATAAAAAAAAACGACTTGTATGCTTCTAGTGAATAAAGGTTTTTTTTCTGATTCTGATTCTCAGTCATTAAAGTTTTGTTTACATCGTAAAAATGCGAGCTTGGGTGGTCACCGGATGGCGAATGGAAATACACGCGATCACCAACTACTTGCAGGTGTTTGGACACGACTACTACTCCTTAACCATGTAGCATTTATGTCAAGGATCTATTTATTGAAAGTATCCATCACAACACTATTATCAAAACACTGAATAAGTCTATTATAACTAGATTTTTCTTATATATAAATTATGCTTTTATCTGTGAAATTAATAAAAATAATAAAGTAAAAAAACATTTTTTTGCAAAATTGCTTGCATTGTCACAAAAAAAATAACTTATTCAACGTAAGCTAACGATTAGGGGAAACGGGTGTTTGGAACTTGATTGATTTGGTTATATTGTAATTATTATAGCTCTGATGAAGTTGTAATAAGCGAAACCCGTACGTTATGTTATAATTAAATTTGTATGGAACAGTAAGTATGAAAATATTAATACCGCCATCTTTTCCAAATCACCTTTTACCTTATAAATACTATCCAAATACTAACACACAGATATTTTTTGTTGTTTACAGTTTTGGAGGTAAACAAGTTAACAGATTTTCTAATGGAAACTAATATAATTATATTGCTTATAAAAACCGAAGGTACTATAGTTCGTATAAAAAAATCTCTGTGCCTCTGTGGTCTAGCGGTCCGGGTGTTGGACTTGACTGCATGAGGTCCCGGGTTCGAATCCCGGGTCGGCCAACAAACAAGAAAATTGGATTTTTCTAATTTTCTAATAAAAAATGTTGGTCGGGATTGGAATTGTGCCCGGTTGGCGATAGGCTTGCCACCTATCACATTGTGGGACTTAGTATCTTCGGCTAGCCGTGGGTGCCTTGGTTGTACCTCTGCCTACCTCTTCGGGGATATGGGCGTGAAGATACTTATTTTTAAAAAAAAACCCGTCTAGTTGTTTGTAATTTTGGTTACATATTTCTTAACATAGAAACGCAGACAAGCAGACAGATTTCCTGGTGGTAAGAGGTAAGGTGTAAACGTTGGCAACCTGAGCTTTAGATTATAGGCTTCTTGTGTGAGTTTATCGAATCCCCCATTCTTCAAACGAGAACAAGAGATCGCGAGCACTAATGTAACTCCGTCATAGACTACTGTTCTGGAATAGTAGTTAAGGATTTCACCGCATTCTTCAAGTTCTAGGGGTATGTGTTTTCGCTTAGATACTCGACTTTTTGCCACGTTCCTTTAACACTTGCAGCTTTTTTCCAAAGGATGCCACGGCATAGATAAAACGAAGCTGCGGGTAGTGTACACCCACAAGTGAATTTATCACGAACAAAATGTTAATATGCACTGAAATGTAGCTGTCTGTTTATACGTTCATTAATTTAGTTATGCCGAAAAAAGGCAGAAAGTGAAGTGTCTTATGACAAAAAAAATGTTAAAAAGGAAAAAGTATCTCCACGCCCATATCCCCGAAGGGGTGGCAGAGTCACAACCAGGGCACCCAAGATTAGCCGAAGACACTATGTCCCACAATGTTATAGGTGGCAACCCTATCGCCAACCGGGCACATATCTGATTCCGCGCAACTTTTATTTATTAGAAAATTGGAAAAACCAAATTTTATTTTTGTTGTCCGACCTGGGATTCGAACCCGGGACCTCAACAAGTCAAGTACGACGCCGGACCGCTAGACCACAGAGGCGACAAAAAATAAAATGAGTACTTTATAGCACATTTAATAAAACTACCTAATTTGAAGGCAACAAAATAGGTATATTCAATACCTATTTTGTCTAATCCATTGCTAAAAATAATCACAAGCATATGCAGTTGTATTTTCAGTAATTTAATACTTTTTATTATTTAACTGATTAAAAGTTGTCAAGACTAAGACCTGGCACTTTTTTTATAATATTATAAGGCACACTAGCAGCCGGATTTCCTGATGGTAAACACCTAGAGACACTAAGGTGGTAATGGTGCGTTGCCAACCTGAGGCTGGGATGTTAGGCCACGAGCAAAAGTAGTTTACGGGCTACCTTTCCCCTCCGAATCGGAACACGTCAATGGCAAGCACTAACGTTATGGCGGCAGGAATAGACAAGGTGGTGTTACCAAAACAGGCTAGTTGCTGCGAAACTACCACCTAGTAGGATGTCACGGTGTTATTGACGGTAAGCCTATGCTCACCTTTCACGAGCTACTTGGCAGGAAGGCAGATGGTCTATTCTGCAAAGGAGCCCGGACCAACACCTCGTCTCTTAGTATTGTTAAGCCAGTCAGTCAGTAATTATTTATAATGTATAATATGAGTAATTATTTCTGATGTAATTGTACTATACTTTTTCTATTTGCTGTGTTTAATGTGTCGTTTATAATCGTATAATTATAATTATAAAAGTGAAAATCATAATTTCAATGTTGTCACAAAATTCTTACTTATTAATGAAAAAAAAGTTATTTTATTTTAAACATAAATGAAACCAAATCTAGTCAGTTAAATAAAAAGTAAGAGAACAGCTGTACCGGTTTCAATTGCGTCTCATTTATTAGATCCGTTTTCGCCCACACAAAACAACTAATACATCTGAAACATTAAGAAAAAAGCCGAGAGATAAGTAATAAAATCATACCTTTTTAGATATTCACTAAATGTTGCGAAAAACTTTTTAAACAGCACAAATACACATAGCGCGAATGTTAACAATCGTAAATCCAATACTTTCAGATATGTTCAGAGTCCATAAACTACAAATACGAGAAAACTTTGCGAATACACATGAGGTTTGGGTAAAACTTGGGGATACATTTAACACTTGAGAAAAAGTATCCTACGAAAAGTTTGCCGGCTGGAAGCGGGTGATTCATACCGCATTCAGTTACATACTACTCTACGATTTTCCTCCAGCCACTGTAATGGCCGCAGATTAACTATGGTTTTTAATTTGTGCTCTTTTCTTCGTTGCTATGTCATAGACTGATTGGACACGTCATTAAGAGACACCCAAGTCGTGCACGGTGCGTTACCGATTTAAGGTTAGAATACATACCTAAATAAAACATTTGAAACCGAAAGAGACTTTGGTGAGCACTTTTATGGTAGCAGGAATGGCTATGATGGTGGCGACGATTAAAAATTTTCCGTCTTGGTCCGGGCTCCTTTGTAGAATAGACCATCTGCCTTCCTGCCAGGCAGCTAGTAAAAGGCGAGCATAGGCTTAACGTCACTAACATCATGACATTTGACTAGGTAATAGAGTTTTGCAGCGACTCACCCGGATTGGTACCACCGCCTTATCTATTTCTGCCGCCATAACGTCATTACGTGTTCCGGTTTGGAGGTTAGGGTAGCCGGTAAACTCACTTTTGCTCGAGACTTAACATCGGCCTCAGGTTGGCAACGTACTCCCTTTGGTATCTCTAGGTGGCGTGAATTTCTTACCATCAGGAAATCCGTCTGCTTGTTTGCTTTGCAATATAATAAAAAAAACGTTAATATTCAAGTTTTCACTATTGCCGGTACTCCCGGAATGCTTTGTAGATTGTCTATTTTTTCCCAAGTCATAAGTTTAGTAGTTTACAAATTAAAGGTATATCGACACTCAGTATGAAGTGGCCAAATAACTTGAAATCTGAAATGTAGTGAAATATTTGAACGTATCTACTGTTGTAGATAAATCCCACTGCAAAGTAATTGAGAGGATTCCACATTATACATATCACAAATGAGTCTCGGATCGATTCCCGACAGGGGCAGGTATTTGTATACTGAACATAGAATTTTGTATTTATTAGTCCATGTGTTAATTAATTTTTGAAAGTATGCAAAAAAACTATTTAAAACATTAACATAGATGGCCGTACTACAAGCGCATAATCCGCTTATATCGGGTTACAGTTCAGAGGCTGCGTTTCTATCTGGTGGTAGATTTTAGTATTATATATACGCATCACAAGTAGGTACGTCTTGTATGGACCATGTATTATAAAGTATTGTTACATTCTATTCTAATTTGAACTGTGTTGGTCGAGTGGCTAGCGTACACGCCTAACTACATCGACCAACCGCGAGGCTCGGGTATCGATTCCCGACGGGGGCAGGCATATGTGTGATGAACATTCTGGGTGCTTATTAAATTTATTCTGATATCTATTAAAGTATTTATATATATTAGTATCGTTGACTAACACCCATAACACAAGCATATAATTTGCTTACTTTAGGGTTAGATTCAATTTGTGTGATTTGTCCAGGGATATTTATTATTTATTTATAATTATTTTTATATGTGCGTGTGTGTCTAAGTTCCCTGGGTCGGGATCGTCGGGAATGTATATTTATTTATAAAAAAAATATATAAATATACATTTTCAAATTTTTAATAAAAATTTAATTGTCGCGTCTGTGGTCTAGCGGAGTAGTTGGACTTGACTGTATGAGGTCCCGTGTTGGAGTCCGAGACTCCAGGGTCCCGGATTCAAATTCTGGGTCGGGCAACAAAAACAAATTGGGTTTATCTATTTTTTATAATAAAACAATGTTGCTCGGGATAAGATATGTGCCCGGTTGGCGATAGGCTTGCCACCTATCACATTGTGGGACTTAGTATCTTCGGCTAGTCGTGGGTGCCGTGGTTGTGCCTCTGCCTACCTCTTCGGGGATATGGGCGTGGAGATACTTTCTTTCTTACTAAAAATAACGTTGCCTGGGATTGGATGTGAGTCCGGTAGTCTTGCCACCTATCATATTGTGAGATTGTGGAATTGTTAATGTCTTCGGATAGTCGTGGGTGCCATCTGCTATGGCTATGCCTCTGCCTACCCCTTCGGTGATATGGGCGTGAATATACATTTTTATGTTTATAATTATTCATGTTCAATGCGAAAAGCTATTACAGTTATTTATATATTTAGCTATTCTTATAATTTGTTGGTTTTCGTCAAGATTGACAAACTTACATGTAATACGGTAGAGAGAGAAATATTGTATTTGATAAAACCGCAATAATTTATTGAACTAAGAAATAAATAACAATAATATAGTAAACGATCACGAGGTGTAAGTAATAATAAAAAATGAATTAGTAAAAATTACTTAACTCATAACAATAAGTAAAACTTAATTAAATGTTAATTATTTCCCCGTGTTGGTCCGGGCTCCTTTGTAGAATAGACCATCTGCCTTCCTTGCCAGGCAGCTCGTAAAAGGCGAGCATAGGCTCACTGTCACTAACACCGTGACATCTGTCTAGGTGGTAGAGTTTAGCAGCGACTCGTTCGGATTGGTACCACCGCCTTACCTATTCCTGCCGCCATAACGTCATGACGTGTTCCGATTCGGAGGGTAAGGTAGCCGGTAAACTTACTTTTGCTCAAAGCCTAACATCCCAGCCTCAGGTTGGCAACGCACCATTACCACCTTTGGTGTCTCTAGGCGACGTGAATTTCTGAACATGAACGTGAACATCAGGAAATCCGTTTGAATGTTTGCCTTCCAATATCATAAAAAAAAAACATTGTGCAACTTATTGTCTTTGGCTAGTCATAGGTGCCTTGGTTTTGTCTCTGCCTACATCTTCGGGGTTATGAGCGTGAAGATACTTACTTACTTTCTTAAATCAACAATAAAATTGATTATAGGTTGATTTTTATAACCATTTATTTTTATTTCATTTTGTATCATTATAATATTGAAATGTAAATTTGCATGCCGCTTTAATGGCAAAATAGGCTAGAACTTTTAATAAGATGTGCATGTAGTACCTGGTACTTTACCCACCTTATTTGCAAATTTAAAAATGTATCTTCACGCCCATACCCCCGAAGAATTAATAAATGGCAAGCCTATCGCTAACCGCGCACTCCTAAATCCAATCCCGGGCAACGCTGTTTTTATTAGTAAATGTGTAAATAAATGAATTTGACTTTGAATTAAAGCTGAGCTAGATTAAATCAACATTAACAAGCCATGGCAACGAAATAATATATTTTTAAACCTGAAAAACAATTCGCAATATTAAAGGAGTTGCCGCAAGCGGTTTGTTTAGCCTTTGTGTACAAATGTTTGAAGGTTTGGCTATGACATTGTTGGGTGGACCAAACATGATAACAGCTATGTTATGCGGGCTGCGGTTTGAGAATTGCTGAATTTAGAAGACTAGAATACGCCCACGATTTCATTTGTACAGCACTTAACACATTTTTGTTCATTTAAATGTTCAAATTATTCATACAAAGGTTAAACTCAAAGTCTAATGGGATTAAATACTAGCATACTTTAAGTATTAACGAAAGGTTTGTTTATAGCGAAAGAGTTCTACTAATGGCAAATAAGAGACACATGTCCTATAGTCACCTCGGGTGTTAAAAGTAAATGGTAAAATTACACAGTGGATGCATATTTGAAAAAGGAAAATGCGAATAAACAACTTGTATTTTAACTAATAAAAATTCTTCTGATTGTTTATATTCCTACAAAATTTAAACTAAGGAGAAATCTGTTTACGAATAAAATTACAGTAGTACTATTTGTATTATGCGCTTCGGCTATATTCCTCAAGCTTCGGAAATCCGAATGTATTTTAAAGATATCTATCTAGAGTTGTTAATACATATAATTCACTTCGTTTAAATTTAGATTAGGTCAGCCAGTTTAAAAATAATAGTATAAAGTGTAAAAAGAGTAAAAGCTTAAAGCCCAAGCGCATAATTTAAATAGTAGTACTGTATATGAATAGTCCTACTACGTGGAACTTGCCTGTTATTATCACTGGTCAATGTAGAGCCTTAACGACTGTCTGAAGTAATTACGCTAATTATTCGACCAACGACGGTAAACGCTAGAACAATCCCCACCACACCCCATGATGAGTAATGGCTGTACACCCGCGCCTTAATCCTGGCCGCCTGCGGAATCGATATTGCTTTCGATTCATTAAACATTTGTAATTTATATCTTCACCATTCTTAATTAAATTTAAAAGTGTGTATACATTTGGAGTGAAACATCGTTTGTAATATTTTGATATGAATCAATGTAATTAAATAAAACAAAAGTAATAGAAAAAAGTTTAATCACCATTAATCCTTAGTTTCTTTCTTGGGCATGTTTTTTAAAGGCTATGCGGCAGAACTTTCAAACGTTTGGTCAATCAAATGTAAGCAGCTATTCAGTGACTACGCTAAGGAAGCGGCCATTCACGAAAGAAGGAAGGTGAAATAAGCCACCAATCCTAACCCTGGCCACCAAGACTAAGTACTCTAAAAGATGTAAAATAAGCTTTTATTTTGCTAATTCCGCGTAAGCAGTGTAACCGTTGTGGCAAATAATACTCCAAACGACACAGAATGTGACAATGTGTCGTTTGGAGGATTATTTGCCACAACGGTTACACTGCTTACGCGGAATTAGCAAAATAAAGGCTTATTTTACATCTTTTATAATGAATTTCCGCAAAGTAGCGCCTAATTCAATAAAATAACTAAGTACTCTACCAAAAGGGAATGCGCACATATTCGTATGTTTTCTACGAGTTAGTGAGCCATGATTAATCAGGTTAATAGTTAAGATGTTCGTTGAAAACACTAGGTAGTGCACATACATATATGTCAGTACGCCAAGTCCTTTGCGAAATAGGCAAAGAGTATCGATTGCCACGTGTTTTTTTTTCTTATTTATTTATATATTGCCTCTGTGGCCTAGCGGTTCAGTTGTTGGAATTAACTGCACGAGGTCCCGGTGGGCACCGTTCGATGGGCGACACATCTCGTATATATTGTTATATATTTTCATTTGTTCTGGCACGGCTGTAAACTATCCCAATAATATCTTCAACACAAACACGTGTATATTCTTTATAATTTAGATATATAATAGGGGGAGCTTGACCGCGAGTGCCGACAGGTGGGGGCGAATGTCGGTCAGGGCGACGATTACCTCACACGACGTCGTCCCACTACGTATCCACATTACGAGTACATCTTCATTACTTTTATATTAATAGCTTTTAGGGTTCCGCAGCTGAATGGTAAAAACGCAAGATTATATTTTATATATTTGTATAGATTACACATGTCCAACTGAAAATTTGATCGTGTCATAAACATTTTGTTCCCAAGCTACTGGCACTACAGTTGAAATTAAGTATGACATTTTCTGCGATGCCGAGGTTTTTAACTTCATTAAAGAAAAGTTTCATATTGACGCACCAATGGCATTAGAGTACCTTAATTACGAACGTGAATCGTTTCTTTCACTCATTGCAAGGGTTCCGCAAGGGAAACGCGACCCACTATCTAAGTTTATGAACTGTCTGGTTTCTCCACGTTCAGTACCCCTTTCAGACAGACATACTGGTTTCGAAGACTTTTGAATGTCTTGGAAACGTCGAATGTCAAACTATCTGGGTACCAACATCCATCAACATTCTTGTGTATATTTGCTTTGTCAATCCTTCATCTGTCATTCTTTCCACATGACTGAACCAACAGCGCCTGACCTTACTCATTTTAACACCAACTCTTTCTTTCAATCCCACTCTATTGAATATCACCATTACGAATGCGGTCAACGAGCGTTAAACCACAGATTTTCTATAGATTAGATCTAATATAGTATTATAAAACAACAGAGGCCAAATTTTCAACTAGCTATATAGATTATGGGTATTAATTTTAATGAATATGTAATAACTACGAAATGACGGAATCACATTTTTTTATTGAAGAATAACAAACCTCTAAGCCTTATTTCCCCGTGTTGGTCCGGGCTCCTTTGCAGAATAGACCGTCTGCATTCCTGCCAGGCAGCTCGTAAAAAGCGAGCATAGGCTTACCGTCACTAACACCGTGACATCTAACTATGTGGTA
>NJDC01019433.1:9906-25060 GCA_002245475.1 Calephelis virginiensis
GAGCAGTTATTGTAAGTAGTGATAGTGTAGGATACTCGTAAAAAAAATGTTGGCGTCTGTTAAAAGATGCAAGGCAGGGTAAAAATAAAACTAATAATTTTAAAATGCATCCCCTTTCTTATCTCTTAAGAAGTTTGAAAAATAAATATGGTACATATATCTGCTGTGTTCTATTCATATAAAGTTTAACCAAATATGTCCAGGGAATTAAATAATCAAAACTATGTTTGCTATTTCAGTCCCAGGGGGTTTAATATCAAGAAATCCATGAAACTGTTATATCAATTTTACCTAGGGTTAAATTTTGTAAGAATCTGAAATGCATATCTCTTTATTTTTGCTTTACTAAATTCATACGAAATTTCGTATAAATGTGTCCAAGGAATAAGAAGTTTCATAAAAACTTTCATTCCACATTTTACCCCCTGGGGATTGAATTTTAAAGAAATATTTAATCGCCTCTGTAGTCGAGCGAAACATTTGTCGGACTCGACTGCATGAGGTCCCGGGTTCGAATCCCGGGTCGGGCAACAAAAAGAAAATTGGGTTTTTCCAGTTTTCTAATAAAAAAACAACGTTGCTCGGGATTGGATATGTGCCGTTTGGCGATAGGCTTGCCACCTATCACATTGTGGGACTTAGTGTCTTCGCCTAGTCGTGGGTGCCCTGGTTGTGCCTCTGCCTACCACTTCGGGGATAATGGGCATTAAGATACTTTTTTTAATATTCTTTATGGAATACCTATGCGTAGTTATATGATTCTAGTCCTAATGGTTTTACCTGTGCGTATGTAAAATTTCTATTTTTACCCACTTATGGGTTACATTTTGGAAGAAACTAAAATACGTTACTCATAATTAGGGCGGTACGAGCTGAATTCAAACGAAATTTAGCGCAAATATGTCCAAGGCACAAACAGTTTCACACAAACTTTTAATCCCTATTTCTAGCACCAAAATTTATAAATAATTCGAATCGATGCCAATATCATAATACGTGTTTAAAATTTTAAATTTCTAGCCTATTTGGTCTGAATGTTGATACATTCGTCAAGCACCTTTGCCTTTCCTAAATACAGATTCTAGATTACTTTTCAGTAAAGTTGAAAATAAAGTTGTCATATTTTTATTTTAGCTATATCATAATAAGAGTAGGGCGTAATCAACTACTTTTGTAATCAGATTAATAACCTACGTGGATCATATTTATAAGCTGGATTACTTTCAATCATGATTATATTTGTACTCGTTAGTTTTGATTATAATTCAATTCGTCGTCTTTATTTCGTAGGTACATTCGTTACACTTGAAATACGTCAACAGTAAAAATACATTAATATCATTTTTTACAAGCATATACGGTAGTTAAAAAAAAATATTACAACCTTTAAAAACACCTTACATCAAACATTGCAAAAAACAAACACATAACAAATACATAAACAAATCTTGTCTCAACAGCATCCTAATGTATGACAATAATATAAACAAACCATGCAGGTAGTCAAAAAAAAATAATAGATGAGTTAAAACCAGGTTATGGTTTTTCCCTAAAAACAGGGAATATAATTTAAAAAAGTAAGAAATGCAAAATTTATTCGGCAATGAAATTATAATAAATAAGTAATAATATCGAAATTAAAATTAAAGTGTAAAATAATAATCAGTAATCTGATAATATGCAAAGATTTGATTAAACGTTTAATGATTATTTATAATAAATGCGTTTCGATACTTTATCAATCAATTATGTATGTCTGCGATTTACTTAAAAATCTGCTTATAGAATTTCGATGGAATGGATTTTTGTATACTCTTTCATTATTTAAATCCTCAACCAAATTCAAAAAACATATTTCGCGAGTTCAATTGCATTTCGAAGCGAAGAACCGGTGTGTGGGGTGCATTAACATATGCAACCATGACTAATTTACTAAAACCCCACAGACTTTTGAAAAAGAAGTTTGAAAAGAGGGTACTTTCAAAGTTTATTTTTCGTTTTTCCAAATCTGGTTGATATGATTTAATCGAACGAGTATTCAAAAAAAGTAATCGAAATAACGATTACAAACTATTAATAATTAATTACCGATACGATTACTTTCTTGATTAATTTCCGTTATCTGTAATCATGATTAAATATTACACAATGTAATCGCAAGCCTTAGTCATTAATCTGATTATTTTGCGCAACTCTGATCATAGTATTAATACATGAAGCAAAAACTTTGGGCCCCATTTGCGCGGACAGAGGAATATAAAACTTGGCACACTTATACTTTAGGTGTAGGAGAAGTGCTGAAATATAAATGTTTTTTTAATAATAATTATAGCCATTGTTATTGAATAATATTAGCGTGTGCATTGAATCAAAAAATAAAACATTACCATACATTTTACACACATTAACAAGTACATTAATGATGACGATAAAAAAATACAGATGGCGCACAAACTATGTTCATAGTTTGGAAACAAAATTGTTGGTCTTGATGAATAAAGATGGCGTTCTTATCAAAAAGATTTTAAAATTTATTTTGGTCGACCAATGGGCGACCACTAGTTTTAATAATTATAAGTCCTTTTGCGCTTGTTACTGTCTAATGCTCGTTCTTAGTTACGTAGTATACTAAAGATGCCTGAAAAGCCATAAATACTATACACATACCTAATAACTAACACGAGGAAAAAGATAACTGAAAAATACTTAGCCATACCAGTATATATTACAAACTAATGAGTTAAAATGATAATAACTAGCTGTTGTCCGCGGTTAAAATGATAATAACTAGCGGCGTTACCCGCCTCGTTAATGGGCCCACAGGAACAATATTTGGGGTAAAAACTATCCTATGTGTTAATTCAAGTTACCTTGAGTGCCAAATTTAATAAAAATCAGTTTAGCAGCTTTTGCGTGAAGGAGTAATAAACAACTATACCAACTTTCGTATTTATAATATTAGTAGGATAGTCTCTAAAAATGTATAAAAATGAATCCCCATTTGTCTTTGCACCAAGTTTGAACGGGTGGAACAATTTCGCAAATTATTTTTTTATTGTAATTTTCATTTAAAAACAACCCTCATAGAATAATGGATAAAAGTTTACATAAAAATCGATACTATTCTACCCTGACTAAGTTACAAGTAAGCAGCTGGAATGTCATAAAAAAGCTTAGAAAAAAGGATATAAATAGAGATGTTTATGACTAACAGTTTCACGCGTAACTTGGCTTCTACTGCATGGGTTTTGATGAAACAAAGCCTGTGTCACTCAGGGATAATGTAGCATTCTAAAGGTGAAAGAGTTTTTGAAATCGGTCCAGTAGTTTCGTAGCCTATTTATTTCAAACAAACAAACAAATAAAAAATCAAACCTTTAGTCTTTATAATATTAGTATAGACATACCTATTATTTTTACAGTAATAAACTACGCATGTACTACATTTTGTTGTGATACGTTCATGGTTTATGTATAATGAGTAATATACTAAAATCTGAAAACATTGATCATTAAATTATAAATACCTAATTTACAATATAGATATGAAATAAATTATAATTATTTCGCCCTGTATCGGTTAGCCAAATTTTCCTGTTGTTTAACAAAATTTCAACCGACTGTTGAAATTGATTGGTTCTTAAGTATATGGTCCTTAACATGAAATAATTTTCCCTGTTGGTCCGGGCTCCTATGCAGAATAGGCCATATGCCTTCCTTGCCAGGCAGCTCATAAAAGGCGAGCATAGGCTTACCGTCACTAACACCGTGACATCTGACTAGGTGGTAGAGTTTTGCAGTGACTCACCCGGATTGTTACCACCGCCTTACCTATTCCTGCCGCCATAACGTCCAATTCTTGCCGTTGACGTGTTCCCGTTCGGGGGTTAAGATAGCCGGTTAACTTACTTTTTGCAATGGTAATGTGCGTTGGCAACGCACCATTACCACCTTTGATATCTCTAGGTGGCGTGAATTTCTTACCATCAGGAAATCAATCTGCTTGTTTGCCTTCTAATATCATAAAAAAGCGACTTTTGCAATTACATTGATACAGAACTATAGGTAGTACATATCTTTACGCCAAGACCCTTTCCGGGTAGGAAGAGAGTTATCGAGTGTTTATTATCTCGATCGTTGCAGATCTTTCTTCTTCTTTCTATAAATTAATTACCCTATTCATACACACATGCCAATTCCGGCACTCTTGACATCATCCTCAGATAGCACTAGAGTGATTTTATAGTAATAAAAAAATAAATAAATATCTCTGGACAAATTGCACAAATTGAATCTAACCCCAAAATAAGCAAATTAAATGCTTGTGTTATAGGTGTCAGTTAACGATTCTAATACATGGAAATACTTAAATATATACCAGAATAAATTTAATAAGCACCCAGACGCGGTTGGTCGGCGTAGTTAGGCGTGTATGCTAGCCACTCGACCAACGAGGTAGTACGACCAAGGTAGGTAGTGATAATTGATTTTAAGTTTAAAAATAAAATTTTAATAATCTCATAATTCATATAAATGTAAAAGTTTCCGACAATGTTTGGATGTAGGAATGTTGGCAATTAAATTGCACATAATATTACTGAACTGATCTAAACCAAATTTAGCAAATGGCTAGTATCCGTTTATGATCAGTTCACTTGATCTCTCCGTGATGGTCTTGGGCTCAAGGAATATAAGCCAATTAGTTCGTACCAAGCAACTAAAAGATAGCTATAAGTAAGAAAAAAGTGTCGGTGTTTGTCGGATAGATAGAAGGAAGAATAACGTGTGGTTTTTTTACCTTTAATACCGTAGCCTTGACTAGGATGATAAAAAAATGGAGACTACTCGTTAATTAATACAACTGCCATATAATATTTTGTTACTATTACGTCGGTGATCTAAACTATTATGTTCTGGTTCTGGAGGACAGATTATCCGATAAACTTATTTACTCAAGAGGCTTAACCTTCAAGCCTCAGATTGCTATGCACCTTTCTAATCTTTGATATTTAATGGTTATGTATATTTTTAACCATTAAGGCATCCGCCTGCTTATTGCAAAAAAGCAAGATTATGTTACATCTCGATCACTCTTTATATGTCATTAACGTTGGCAACCCTAAGCGTAAAAGTAAGACGTAAATACCATTGGTTATTACCAAGCTTGCCCAATGACGTCAGAAAGGTCACTAGGGTTGTCAATCATCCGACTACATGAGGGTTCTGGACCCTTCAACGAGACGAGCTTTTCAGGTTAATGCGGGACGCTAAATGTCTCACCTTTTATAACGTACTTTCGAATGCACAAAGTATCTGAAAACAAAAAATATTTCAAATCGCAAAACATCAAGCAAAATGTTCATTGAAAAAGCAAAGTATCTTAAAAAAACTGTAAATTACCCTTTAAGTTATAATTTTAACTCATGATTACAGTTTGTCATTTTTTAAAAATGATTATTGGCTATTATTAGGAATTTACTTAATATTTATTCAACTTTTTATTATCAAATAATTCTTAATTTTGTATTATTTTTTGTTATTAGGTATCTTGTCCCTCGTCATAAATAATTATTTTTCGCGTATATTGAATTTGGCAAGCCTTATGGTTACCATTTTGAGCATCGGTGTCTCCATGTGAAGGTTTATCAGATGAGTAATTCGATTTCAGGCAGGTATAGACCATCTACAAGACACTACATGGGCCCGAACCGACACATCTAACTATTTAAACTAGTTAACAAATTTTAATATATTTTTGATAAGAACGTCATCTTCATTTATCAAGACCAATTACTTGGTTTCCAAACTTTATGAAAATAGTTTGTGCGTCATCCGTGACCTTTTATCTTTATTATCAATATAGTTGTTTGTGTGTGTCAAATGCATGGTAGTGTAGGTAATGTTTTATTTATTGATTTAATGTACTTTATAAGCATTATTATTGAAAAACATCAGCGTTTTGCACTTCTCCTACATATAAACTATAAGTGTGCCAAATTCTATGCTCCTGCGTCCGCGCAATTTTCGTGAAAAGAAGTCCAAAGTTTTTGCTTCACGTGTTAGGTACCTACTATTATTATTATATAATTACAAAGTTAATAGACGATAATCTAAAGGCTCAAAAAAACTGTTTCCAATTATTTATTTACCACTTTTCATTATCATACATCTTTCGAAAGATGGCTAATGATCCCAAGATGGTACCACATAAATTTTATCCACATCAAACTACCTAGTAGTTTCTAGTTATGCTTAACAAGGCATACATTTTCGTCTCTTACTGACGCACACAGAGACGTCAATTACCTTTTAATCGGTCATTAATTCGACCTTTTTAATAGAAAATAGTGACTAAATGATAGAGAGAAAATATAACTCAAAAATCACTAGTCGGAGCATGATAAAATTAACATGCAATCACCTAAGAATTCGTCCTATCATTTTAAATAATATTAACATTAAAACATTTTAATGATCCCCCGACAAACCAAATATGGTCCATCCCTTTAAAACTTATAATGTCACACAGACACACACGTCTAACTTACAGCACCTCTCTTTTTTACGCGCTTTAGATAAACTATATAAAGCATCTTCACGTTCTTATCCCAAAGATCAGAGTCATAACCAGGTCACCCATGACTAGCCGAACCTAGCACCAAGTCCCACAATGTGATAGGTAATCCTATCGCCAACCGGGTACATATCCAACCCCAGGCAATGTAATTTTTATTAGAAAATTGAAAATATACATTTTAAAAGGTACTTTCATCTGGTCCTAGTCAAGAAGTTATCGTCATCAAAAACTATGAATAGATTTAGTTAAGACATTCGTCTGATATCTTCGAGCTCCATCATCAGACCAGCTCAGTTGTACCAGCATTTGTTAGTGTTTTAACTGTTAGGTCTTATACGTGTTCAAAAGTAAAATAAATATGGATAGTGCGTCTTTTGTCCATTCCGATGCTTACAAATGAGCTGCAAATGAGCTGATGATATTGAACTCCTAGACATATCTCCATAAACTATAGCTAACACACGTCAAACTTATAGCACCCCTCGTTTTGCGCAGGGGGTCAAAAGGAACCATCAAAATCGACTTATTATTGATCGAGTAATTATTTATAAAACAAAAAATATTCAGTCCAATTGAAAACCTCATCTCATGGTAGCCGGCTTAAAATAAATAAAGCCTAAGATTACCTGTTCGTTCAAATCTTTATTAACATTAAGCAATTTAATAAGTTAATACTTAGTGTTGCTATGTTGTAATATTAAACTACAAAACGAAATTTATGCGACATTCTTTAAAGTACGTACTTACATAACAAAAAGAATAAATATAATCAAACCACACTCCCGCGGGAACTCCTTTAGTTTTTTTGTAATGATATTGGAATGCAAACAAGCAGACGGATTTCCTGTTGGCAAAAAATTCACGCCGCCTAGTGACATTAAAGGTGGTGCGTTCAAAGTTGGGGCCGGGATGTTGGGCTTCGAGCAATAGTTATTTTATCGGCTACCTTATAGTCCGAACCGGAACAAGCCAACGGCAAACACTGACATTATGGCAAATCTGAGATAATTTCAAAATCAGCAAAATTTTACGCTGTGCCAATTTTTTTTCTGTGCTAGAGTTACGAGGTTTATTCGACGCAGAATTTTTTTCTGATTCTAACGGTGTAAAAAACGTATTTTCGAATTCTCGAGGGTTACAGCGTTTACGCTTTCTTGCGTCGATATACTTTCCCAGAACATAAAATACCAACCTGCAAAATTTAATTACGAACGATTCAGCAGATTTGGCGTGAAACGCAGACGGCTACCGGCAAACAGACAGGCAAACATTCTGAAAAATAAAAATGTATTCTGCTGCCAAATCCTATTCACTTGCACCTTTTTATTTAAATTTGGAACATACAGAATTCACTGTTATACTGTTGTACTTGTACTAATAAAAAAGATTATTATAATCACAGTCGTAGTACCAGTAATAAATTGAGTCCAGTTTAACTGTTTTGTAAATTATATAGCGGTCCAATGCTTGGACTTGACTGCATGAGGTTCGATTCCCGGGTCGAACAACAAAAAGGAAATGTGTTTTTTCCGATTTCATGATAAAAAAAATGTTCCTTGGAGTTGTAAGTGTGCCCGGTTGGGAGTTGAGTTGAGTTGTACTTCTCCCTTCCCTCTACCGGGATATGGGCGTGAAGATACATTTCTTTATATCGTTTGCGTGTTTATGAGCACAATCGCTCATCTTTGACAGTATTCCCACTACTGTACAAGTAGCCTGGTTGACTCGATGGTAAAGGCTACTTTTGTGAGTCTTTTAGTTTTAAAATTTAGTGAAAGTATTTAACCAACTCTAAAAAAAGAAAGAGGTAATTTGTTCGATTCCTTTTTTCTTATGCATGTTAAAAGATTCCCATCCCCATCCAAGTTGAAAGCATGCCCGTCGTTTTTGAACCTATCCCAAAAATTATTTTTGCATTTAAAAGAGCAATCTTCCGAGGTGGTCTCATTGCCACCAATTATAGATCCCAGGGAAATTGAGGAAAATACAAATTTTTTGCACATAAATTACTTTTCCGGAAACAGAATCAGAATATTCAAGTAAGACTAGTGGTATTTGTGCGCGTTGACATTTTTATTAACTACCGCCGGATCGGAATCGCGGCCACACACTGAAAAGATCCGGCGAAAGAAACTTAGTGGGCTTGTCTTTTTTAAGTACTAATAGTTACATTATAAACTAGGTTAAAATACAAACTAAAATCTAATTTTAACTTAAATAAAAGTAATAATGTCCACTTTCAAATCACTTTACAAATTGCAGTGCAAGATTGAACCTCTATTTCCAAGCACTTTCGTCTTCCAAATACTCTGAGACTTTATTTTTTCTTACATAATTTTGCTTTTATACTTTTACTAGCTGTTATCTGCGGCTTTGCTCGCGTGGCAGTTAGGACGCTATTAAGGACGTTAATACAAACTTTTAACTATTTCAACCCTAAGGGGTAAACTTTCCAGTAACGCTTAAATACGTATCTACTCATTTTTAATAAGTACCAAACATATAGTTTTATGTTTCTAACTTAAAAAATGACGATCTTCCATACAAACTTTCAAACCCTATTTCAGCCCCTAAGGGGTAGAATTTTCAAAATTCCCTCCTTAGTGGGTGTCTACTTAATAAAACGAGTCTACTCACGGCATTTCATGGCTACAACTAACAGTTTTGGCTCGTCGATGATGAATCAGTCAGAACATGTTATTTTATAAGTAAAGATTACATTTTTATCAAAACCAAAGTTGGTTTCTTGCAGCTTTACTGAGAGATTTACTTTTCTTCGTATTTTGTGCACAATAAAGAAATATTCTATTCGACATATATTATTTTATATTATAATTGTTGTATTAATATAATACAATAGTTTAGACGTATTTCGAGTGCTATTTTCCCCATCCTCATTCCGCTCACAATGTGTGTAATACACGCTTATGTGATGAAGTCATAGTTTTTAGCATACTTTCCATGAGAATTACATCATTTCATTGTGGGTGGAAATTTTAAAGACATATCTGGTATTTACTGGATGAAGGGGGAAAAACTTGGGTTATTTTGAACAGAAAATAACCCAAGTACGAACTACTAGTACAAGAGACTATATAAGTAACAAAATGAGATTACTAAAAATATAAGATACCGGCAACGGGGGCTACTTTGAACTGGTTTTAGAAGTTATTTCTTTGTAGCTTTTTGGAACGAAGTTCCTTATTGCGCGTTGTGAATGGGGGCTAGACGGAAAAAATTCTTACGAAAATGTTGTCACGACACTTTTTGCTCTGTGGTCTAGCGGTTCAGTAGTTGGACTTGACTGCATGAGGTCCGTCCCGGGTTCGAATCCCAGGTCGGTCAATTTTTTTATTTTTTTTATTTTTCATTTTAATTTTTTTTTTACTTTTTTTATATTTTTTTTATATATTTTTTTTTATTTCATGTTTCTCTGTCTACTAGAGATTACTTGAGATTGATAGAGATTGAGAGAGAGAGGGAGGGGGGGAGAGAGAACTTCGTTCCATCCGGGTGTCCCTTAACATCTCTCAACTTTTTTATTTAAAGGTTGAAAATCATCCCCGTTTGTTCCAATAGAGCAATGTGTACTTTGACTATAAAATGCATACAAAAATAGAGCCTTACTTCGCCCCAAAATTTTTATATATTTTTTTAATTTCGTGTCAAAGTTACCCCGTGTGCGGGGTTTCTTTAACGGTGCCTTAAATTGAGTGTATTGACATAGATATAATACATTTGGGGGATACATTGACATCATTATAATAAAAAAAAATCAATATTTTTACTTAAAACGTGTAAATTAAATGAAAAACAGTTTTTATTCAATCTAATTGACAATTTTTTATTAAAGAAAATCTTAACAAAGATATTCCTTCTTTTATTATGATACTATCATTTGCTACTTTTTTTATGATAATAATACTTAATCAGACTTTAATAAAACTTTTGAGATCACAAAGAAAATAAAATCTAAAAAATTTTGGACATTAAATTTAAAAATATTAAAAAAAATCAGAAACTTAAAATTTAAAAGTAATTAAATCTCAACTTATGTGATTCTTGTGAGCAAGGACCTAAAGAAAGGATAAATAAATAAAAAAAAAATCTACGGCTTCGCAGACAACACGCATTCAGAGCTAGAGACTAGAGCATTGAAATAAAATCTAAAATCGCATTTGCAGATGTAGCAGAGATTGTGCGAGCGGCGCGAGCGCGCTGAGAACGCGTTAACAGGGGTTTTCGACATAATGTTAAAGTAGCCCCAAAAACTGTCAAAGTTACCCTTGAACCCCGTAACCCCGGTTGACTATATTTGATATATTCTATAACAATATATACACAAGCCATCTTATTAATAAACGTAAACTAAGGTAAGAGTAAAATTAAGTTGATATTATAGTCTGTGTCACATTGTAATAAAGACTATAATACTAAGCTGAACCTTGGAGTACTTTACTCTGTGTTTATTAATAAAACGGAAGATGTTAAATTTAACTGTAAAAGAGTGAGCTATGTACATTGAAGGTAGTAAAATAAGTGTTAGCGATTTAGCAAAACACATATTTAGCATTTTTATAATGTTTGTCTGTCTGTCGGAATGTAGACCGCGATTGCTGTGGAATCTACCGAACCGATCATTATGAAATTTGAGTCTTTATTCCGAAAAAGGTTATATGTTGGTCTGGGCTTTCTGTGGTCTAGCGGTACTACGTCGCACTTGACTTCTTGAGGGCCTGGGCTAGATTCACGGGTCGGACAAAAAAATTTGAAAATGTATAATTTCAATTTTCTAATAAAATAACTTATTTTTTTGGATTGGATATGTGCCCGGTTGGCGATAAGCTTGCCAACTATCACATGGTGGAACTTAGTATCTTCGGCTAATCGTAGGTGTCTTGGTTGTGCCACTGCCTACCCTTCGGGGATATAGTCATGAAGACCTTACTTTCACGTGTTTTGGGTCGGAAGATAAGGTAGCCGGTACTCTTACTTTTGCTCAAAGCCTAACATCTCGACCTCAGATTTTAGTGTCTCTCGGCGGCGTGAATTTCTTAATATCAGAAAATACGTTTGCTTGTTTGCCTTCCAATACCATAAAAATTAAGATACCTGGATCCCCATGATGTAGTATAAAAGCATACTTAATGCTTTGTACAGTTGAGTCCATCATCATATATGTTTTTTTTTATTAGATCAAATTGATTTAGAAAATGAGTAAAATACTTGCAATATGTTACGTTTTCCACATGCTGATTGGTTGATCGATTGATTGAGGAGTAGCATCTTTAAAGCTGTTTTTTTTTATGAAAACCACTTCATCAAAGTTTGTTTGTACCGTTTATACGATCTGAAACTATGTCGACCTACACTGACCTGATAATGAATAGAATAGAAAAAATATTTTGTAATAAATTTAGTTTATTAGAAATCAGATATAGAGGGAATATCTATCTTGGCCACTTTGAATTTGGAATATTTGGCCACGTGTGCAAATACACCGGATACCTTACCCTCTGGCACGGAACGAGATAATGACGAGAACGAGATATTTTACTAGCTGCCTGTTTCGGCTTCGCTCGGATGGTAGTTTTTTTTATCACAAATCGAGATGTAAGCTATCCTAACTTTCTGGACACTAACTGGACACGATGTGCAAATTTGATTGAAAATTTCAATAAATTGTGTAGAATGAAATTTCTCCAAGCGCCGACGATAAGGGGTATAGAATTTTTTATGAATGTGTTACCTTAGAAGATTTAACTCTGTTACTTTTTATTACTACGTTATTTTACACGAAGTCAAATACACGATTCATACTATAAGAAGCATTGGTACAGCAATACTGGTTACTCGTTGTGCTACTGCCTACCATTCCAAGGATATGGGCGTACAGATACTTAGAATGAATTCTGTACATGAAATTGTTTTAAAAAACCTGTACCTTGAAGAAGTAGGTGACTAAAAAGGGATAGCAGAACATATTCGTAGAATTTTCTTCTCTCTGTTAGTCTGTCTGTCTGTATTGTGAACATGGTTTAGGCCGAACATTATGAGTTTTTCTCTCGTAGGTACTCTATGTTCCGAGGAAGATTATAGGACACTTTTTATCCCGCTTACTAAAAGAGGTTCCGTGGGAGAGGAATAAAATTTAAAAGTTCATTAATGCTTAATCCGATTTCATTTAATTATACGAGTAGTTTTGTTTTGTAGAATATGCCTTACAAATTGTCACAAATTGTATTGCCCTGTATGGGGCACCTGTCTGGGCGGACGCCCTCGGTCGTGCCAACAAGCCCTTGCTGTGACGTCCGCAGCGGGTAATCGCGACTAGAGCGATACGCGGATACCGGACGGTGTCCTGGACGGCGACATGCGTCCACACAGCAGACCCGCCCTGAAGATAAAAGCGTCCCACACACTGGGATAGTACGTCGCATTCTAATCACAGCGGTTGCTGCGGAGGACCTCTCGCTGCCGAGCATCGTAAAAGCTATGCCCGGTAGTGACAGGTCCTGACAGGCGGTGGTTTCCTTTTGCGAAAAGGTAATGATGCGAAAGGAGACCGCGGAGCGGGGGGGACGGGAGGATGATCCTAACTAAGGCCCGCTTCGGCGCAGGCAGACCGAGGGCGCAAAGAGGCGGGACCTTCGCCTTCAAAGTGCTTTCGATGCGGGGCTGCGGGGGGAGTCGGGAGACTACCTCTGGCCAGCGTGGCCTCGCACGCCTTTGAGGCGACTCCAATGACCGGAGTGACTAAGACGCTCCTCTTTCAGTGCGAGAGGAGGCCAGGTTAGGACCGCGCAGTAGCCGCGCAGCGAGATGGTAAATGCCAACGCGACCTCATCTCGCTCCTAGCCGGGCGGCGTGAAGGTCATTGTGTGGTTTTAGTCCGTTCGAGGCCGACATAACCCGCTGCTCTTCCCAGAGAGCGGCGGATATCCGGGTAGATTTTACACACGTAAAAAAGGTTTGCGCCGCGGTGACGAGCGGTCGATATAATAGCGTTTATTTTATCTTATAACCACTAGTTAAGCGGGCGATTTGTGAATATTATTTTGGTTTAATAAGTCGAAATGTTTACTTAATATGGCCCAGAACAATTATAGACTATACCGTGCTGTCTTTGAGCTGCATTGAGCTGCTAAGGATGGATTTTTATGAAATTTGGTAATCGAAAATACCATATGCATTTTTACAGAACATTAACTATACATTTTTTTTTAAATACAATATTTACGATCACAAAATTCAATTAGACAGATATAGTTATAACACTGAAGGCTCGTAACCCTGTCGCGTGTTTATACACACGTGACAGAGTTACGACTTGGACTACTTTTTTTACAATTTTTATCCTACTACGGGATAAAAATTGTCCTATGTGTTAATCCAAGTTACCGTCTATGTGAATGCCAAATTTCTTGAAAATCGGTTTAGCACTCTTTGAGTGGAGTAACAAACAAACAAGCATACATATTTCGCGTTAATGTTATACAATGTTATATATTAGAAATATTGCCATGGTTACGTCGAGTTAATTAATAAATGTCTTCTCACTCTACGAATTAAATTTTATCGTAAAAAAATTGTACCCGTCCCTCCTTTTATGAAAATTGACACAGTTATTTTTTTGTTATGGAGAAGTTCTGAAAAAGAAATACAACCAAGCGTATTATATTAATCAAGAAAATATAAAATAATGAAATAATACTATTTTTTATATTTAGATACCATTTTCTGAATGGTGGGATACTGTGAAGCAACTGTTTTGGATGGGCCTTACCTAAGTATTTTTGTTCCCGTATCCCCGAAGCAAAGAGCCGGTAGGCAGAAGCAACCAGAACATCCCCGATCTGCCAAAGACATTAAATCTATCTATCACCAATCGGGCAAACATCCAATCCGCTGGGAAAAAATGTCTCTTTTGTCCGACCCGGAAATTAAACCTAGAAAATCAAAGCTTCGGTTAAACCTGCTCGATTAAAGCGACTTGGAAAGGTAGCGTCAGACGCGCGGCAGGCATGCACGTGCAAAGCGAATGGATTAATACTCGTAGGTACGTGCACCTATTAATCCATTCGCTTTGCACACGCACGCTTAACAGGGTCATCTGCAGCTCGGAATGCCGATGTTTCGGTTGAGAGGTTAGGATACAAGCATAACTCCACCGATCAATCGAAAGGCAGTTCGTTAAACGACAGTGCAGGCATTTGTGTGATAAAAAACAGACAGGTTTTTTGGTAATGAATTGCTCGAATTTTATCAAAACTGATAAAACCTTATATTTTCATATACATATACCTAGTTGTAAAATAATTTTAAACATGTATCACATTTTTCAAATAAGATAGATGAGCATATTTCGATAAAAACTAAATTTTTTGTTTTACTACTTATTGCCTAGTAATTATGTATGTATAGTCGTTTCTTTGGCTCTATCAACGCCACTCGAACAAAAAAAAAGACAACGGTACGTTACCAAATGAGTTCTTATTGAATATTTTGTAATTTTTTTTACTTTTTTTTAGTCTTATATTTTAACTAGCGGTTTACTTGCGACTTTGTCAACGTTGA
>NJDC01019471.1:0-17130 GCA_002245475.1 Calephelis virginiensis
ACCAGCATTGACAGGTTTGGACTCCAAGCACACACCGTCGACAACGACCTTGATGCTACGCGCCGTCAAAAAACTAGTGATCCATGTACATAATTTCTCATGAAGACCGTAAGAAGGAAGCTTCGATAGAAGCGCCTTGTGCCACACCCGATCGAAGGCTTTCGCTATGTCCAAACTGACAGCCAATGCTTCTTTCGACTGCTTGCGCCCATCGGTGTGTTAAGTAAACTAAAAGATCATCAGCTGAACGACCACGACGGAAACCGTACTGACGATCATTTAACAGCTGGTGCTCCTCTAGATACCTTAAGAGCTGGCAGTTTGTTATGGATTCCATAACTTTGGAAGTTATAGCTATAGGTCGGTAATTGGGCGGATTCGAGCGGTTACCTTTTTTAGGGATCGGATGTACTAAAGCGGTCTTCCATGAATTTGGTACAATGCCTGATGAATAGGAGAGCTCTGCAGAAACTTTATTTTTGGCATAGACACTTCACACCGCGAGATGGTCGGTGGCGTGTTTCCATGGTCATCTAAAGTCGAGTTGGAAGCAAAGAGGAAGCCTAGAAGTTCGGCTTTCTCTTTCGCATCATGGGCCGGCGAGGCATCACTCCAAGTGTAAAGATGGTAAAGATGGCTTCGCGAAATTTTCTTGGACAGCCTTAGCGAGAGACCAAAACGCTCTTGTTCCCCAAGGTAAGCGGGCCAATTTCTCACCAATTCTGCCAATGTGCTCGGACTTTGCCCTAAATTAATTAAATTGAATAATTGTATTAAAAAGTTTACTGTTAAATACAGTGTTTTTTGTAAGATTATCAATTACCCTTTACTGATAGAAATGACGAGGTTGCTGACGCCCTCCGGTGATCGGATCATAATTTCTAATCTAGTTTCAACAACTGTATCTACGATTGCAGTTTGTTTGTGGCAGTTTGTAATGTCTATACGTCCGACTTTATAAAGTTTTAAAATAGCTGTCTTGTTGAAGCAGTTTGCTGTGATGCTAAATGTTTACGTTCACTGGCTTTCCTTCTCTCTAAGTTATGATGGAATTATTTAAGCGCAGTGAATTGTTCCATTCTATTCTATTTAAATATTATGTAGTAATACAAAAAAATAGTCAAACTATCAAACAAACTCCGTCGAAATGTTGATATCCCATTATCAGATAGAGACTTGGTAATAATGAACACACTTCGAAAGTACGTTATTAATAAGTAATTTAACTAGTAAGTAAAAACGGAATTTTTATAATCGGTTCACAAATAACGGAGAAATCGATAATCACGCATCCACAACAATACAGGAACCGAATATATGTGTAACCTCCTCTTTTTTCAAGTCGGTGAGACTAAGATGACTTCCACAAAGACTTGGATTATAATTTTTGATCATAAAAAAATAATTTCTATCATACAGTTAAAGTTTGTATATTACAGTTGCAGTTTGTTTGTAGCGGTTTGTAGTATCCGTAGATACTAGGTATATACGAATTTGTTATCTTTATCCTATTAATCCTATTAATATTATAAATGCGAAAGTTTGTAAGTATGGATGTATGGATGTTTGTTACTCTTTCACGCTCGAATGGCTGAACGGATCTGTCTGAAATTTGGAAGTTGGATAGATTGTGACCTGGATTAACATATAGGCTATTTTAATCCCGATCGCACACCGGGTTTCTGTGAAAACGCGGGCGAAGCCGCAGGTAGCAGCTAGTAAACTATATAGGTATACATGATGAAAAGAAATTGCTAACATATACTTAGAGCCAGATATGGGCTGCTGATTTAAATACTACAGTCGTTATCACAGTTTTAGTTTGTTTGTGGTGGTTTGTAGTATCTACACATACGACTATATTACCCTTACATACTATACAAAATGAAAACCGGTTACTGAAATCTAATGAGAGCCAGACTACGATTACTAATCTAGTTTCTACAATTATATTCAAAGTTCCAGTTTGTTTATAATGAGAAAGTTATAAATGATGTCTCTGTTTCTTATTAGTAGAATTTGCTATGGCGTTCAATGTTTGGCGTAAGTTCCCCAGTTATTCTTTTCCAGTGACTCAAGAAGGGGAGATATCGTTAAGGCCTACCAAATGTCAAACTACAGTTTCTGATCTAGTTTCCACATTCGTATCTATAGTTGCAGTTTGTTTATGGCTGGTTGCAGTTATGATAAATGAAGATTGCTGATGTTCATCGCAAGTCGGTTAACAGTTTCTGGTCTAGTTTCTACGATCGTATCAATAGTTGCAGTTTATTTGTGACGGTTCGTCGTCATATCTATATATAGTAACTAGCTGTTTACCCGCGACTTTGTCATCTATTAGTTACTTCAGAGAACAGAATTATTTAACTTCAACATAATTTTGATTTTATACATTTTCATCTAAAATAAAGGACTTTATAGATGCTAGTTTAAAATTGTCACCGTTGTAGTCTAGCGGTCCGGTAGACAGAGACTTGACGTCATGAGATTAATGATCCGATCCCCGGTTTATATATGTGATCGGTTGGCGATAGGTTTGCCACCTATCACATTGTAGGACTTCGTGTCTTCGGCTAGACTATTATAACATACACTACATATACAAACATACAACTTGCTTCCTTAGGCGTGAGATAAATTTGTGTTTTATAAACATTCAGACCCAGAATACTTTCAATGCTTGACTCTATCGGGAATAAAATTCGAGCCTTGTGAATAATCGGTGGTGTTGAACTCTAATACTCAGTCAGACTTCAAGTTAAAAGTTTCTAATACTACCAACAAATGCAATTAAAATATAAGTGAATTGCCAAATATGTAGTCAAAGGGCAAAATGTAAAAATGGCTGGATCAATACATATAGTTCATTTCTTAGAAATCTGTAAATTGTAGGCTTAAGTCAGCCGATCTGCGAGGAAAAATAGTCCTCAAAATGATTGTAAGCTAGCCAAGCCGACAGATGTCCTTACTATAAATAATTTTTTTGCATGAACCTTTTCCTGACAATAACACAACGAAAAAATAATTATAAAAATTTGTTCATCCATGCAGTCGTGACGCGATGACCAAGGGAAATGGGTATTAATTTGTATTAAATCGAGATTACAATTTATTTTCGAACATATATGAAGTAGTTATCCAGATATTATAAATGCTGAATTGCACTTTTTTTATTTCTTTTTCACGTCAAAACGGAGTGACGTTATGGTTATTTTATATAAATAGAGATAGTTAGGAAGCTAGAACGCATAAAGAAATGAATCCGAAAAAATAAAGAGAGAGAGATTAACGAATTTTTATCCGATCCGATATAACGAACTTTTAATGAAAGCGGATTCCTGCAAGAAAGCTACATAACTTACATTCGCAAGCATAGCCACAGTCAACATCTAGTAAAATATAAAACGAAAATTTAACGTTAATGTTATGCTGCCACACGTGTTCGTCAAAGTCCGACAAAGGCTTTTACATAAAAAAGCTAGCAAAATTACAAAGGAAATCTAAAAACAACTGTTACCAGTCAATATCAGGCAGTACAAGTTCGTCGGTTCTGTTAGTTATGAACAAACCTATATTTGGTTTTTTAAAGCCTTATAGTGATGTAGTTGACCTGTATTTTTCCGTAGTGTCTGGAACCAACCGCACTTCATATTACTTTAACGGCCTTACTCAGAGACTTCAATTAACGTTTAATATATCATTAGTTGCAGAGCTTAGGGAAGTCAATTAACATTCATCTATCAATTAATCGCAAGTTTGTGTAGCAATGTTGGCTTCATGACTATTTAAAATATTCATATTTTTAAATAAAATACTTGTACTGTTTTACGTATCACTATTTTGTAAATAGAATATTTTTGGAAGTTTTACCAAGTGCCGACGATGGAAAAAGATAATTGACGTCTCCAAGTGCGGCCGTAACTCACAATTTTGTAAAGAAAATAACGACGTAAAAAAATAACGAAATGACTGATGATATCAAGCATAAGTACGGATACCCTGTGTAGCCCAAGCATAAGTAAAAAAACCATTTCCAAAAAGACCACTGGTGAAACAGTGCTGGGCAGTAACTAGTAGCAGTAACTCGGGTAGAGATCTACCGCCTTGCCTACTCTTCCAAATGTTATTAAAATATTTGGCACAGTCGCGTTCCGGTCCGGAGGGTAGGCTAGCTAGAAAATTTACACATTAATTTAAAAAGATTTACAAAAACATTTAAAAAGAGTTATCAAAATTGATCTCTACTTTCAGGCGTGTAAGGGCAGATCAATTTTGATAACTCTTTTTTATTGTCAGGAGAAGGATCATATGAAGTGAAAACACCGGGAAAATTGCAAGGAAAGTGAAAAAACCACACTTCAATTATGACCTTACTGTTAGTAACTAACTATTAATGTTAAGCGATACGAAGTTCGCCGGATAAGCTAAGAAATTAATAAAAGTTCAAATTTTAATAATTTTAGTATATTGTTATGTTTAATTGAACTACTTTTATAGTCTTTTTTGAATATCCTAGGATGATCGTGCAGTACCTTGCTGTGTACTACCTACATATTTTCTCAGGTTTTTTTCTTGGACACCCATTTACTTAGCATCTTTAGGTCGTATAATGGTATAAATATACCTGAACAAATTGTCCACGAAGTAATCCAACCCGAAAACAGAAAAAAGTGTCTTCACGCCCGGATCCCCGAAGAGGTAGGCATAAGTTCAACTAGGCCACCCATGACCAGCCAAGACACTAAACCCCACAATTTGATAGGTGGCAAACCTAAACCAGACACATATCCAGTTCTGGGCAACGTTTTTTTATTGAAAAAATGTTTTTAACACATTTATTTTTTGTTGCTCTACCCGGCCATCAAACCCGGGGCTTCATGAAGTCAAGTACCGCTGGACCACAGAAGCGAAAAAAATTAGATTAAATTGTTATTAGCACCTATAAATAAATTATATTAAAATCATTGAATGAACACCCGAACTCTGAAATAGAGACGTCTGAATTCATCAATTTAAGAAGACATGTATTACATTAACTCTGTATGAAAGGAAGAGTTGGAAACAAAGCAAGATAGAGAAAGACAAGAAAGAACTAAATTGGTGTGATAAAGGAAGAACTAAATTATTTAGATCTAAGGTACTTGGAGAATTTTCAGCTCCCAGTTTTCGGTCGTCGTTTAGTTTAAGTGCACAAAAAATTGACAATCCTTGATTTCCTTTCCATCATTAGATCCAGACTTGGTTGTATTAACTCGGAAGTACGCTCTTCATGTAAATAAAAAGAATTTTCATTATAATCGACTCGATTAACATATATAAAAAACCTGTAAGAGTCGAACATAATATAACCTCGTCCTTTTCTTGCAATCGGTTAGAAACCTCTAGTCCCGATTTTTTTGTGTCGATATGTTATTAGACGTAAGTACTAAAAATTTAAACATCTGTTTCGGAAGGACCTTAAATGATAACGGCGAAAGTAAGTACCTACACATTCAGATAGATGCGTGTTACTTGTTAATATTATATATGATGACTACTTAAAACATTTTTGTGAATGTTATTGCTAATTTATTGTAGATTTTAAATATTTGACATGGCGATATCATCGATACAAAAAGAAATAAAAACTGCCTATTCTATTAGGCACTCTCGACGAGAAAGGTTGAATTCTTAAGCCAAAGATAACAAATGAAATATAATACCGCTGAATTTTATTCAAGAGGTTATATACCTTTGTGTCTAAACTAAAAGCTATACAATCGCAAGTCATTATTCTCCATATTAATAATTCAACAATAATAATTCAACTTTTTAGGAAATAAATAATCATAACACGTTGAAAAGACTGCGCATTAAAGAAAACTACACCTTAATCGTTTTAGCATTTTAAATAAAAGAAAGAGTTTGTAACGTTTCATTATTTGTTATGTAAATGGGAATTTTAACAACTTTTGAAGGTTGTAACTCATTTGAACATCTCCCCTAAATTCTGTAGATTATTAGTATTCAAACGAGATAGCAAATAAGCAACCCTAAACAATATAAATAGTCTAAGCACGCTCAAGGTGACCTACTAGTTGAAGAAGCAACTTACTTGCTCAGTCTTGCAGTTATAACAGTCTAAATACACAATGAGGGTCAACAAACGATTTCACTCGGTACCTGTGTCACAGTGCAGATAGAGAGAAGAGCTAGTACAAATAGAGAGAAGAGTTAGTGTAGATTGAGAGAAGAGCTCTACTTGTCTTTAATTGAAATCTGTCTGTCCTACTAAAAAAATGAAATAAAAGTATCTTCACGCCCATATCCCCGAAAAGGTAGGCAGAGGTACAACCAGGGCATCCACGACTAGCCGAAGACGGTAAGTCCCACAATGTGATAGATAGAAAGCCTATCGCCAACCGGACACATATCCAATCCCGAGCAACGTTTTTCTTGTTAGAAAATTGGAAAAACCTTCCTTTTTGCTGCCCGACCCGGGATTCGAACCCAGGACCACATGTAGTCAAGTCCAACATCTGGACCGCTAGACCACAGAGACCACACAGACGAAAAAAATGAAATGCTCGTCGAACAGTGCCTAAAATTAGATTCTCAACCAATAATTTGCTGACACGTCATCCACGTATAGCATGTTATTGGTTGGATGCCATAAATAAAACATTTTATATCAGTTTTTGTGCAGGGCACAAAAAAGTTGTATTGTGTTTTGTAAAAAATGTCAACATCACAAACTGGACGCAAGAAAGGGATCTTTAAAAAATATAGTTATATAGCACAGATAACAGAGGAAAAGACAGTAATAAGGGTAAAACCTTTGACGACGGAACTCTAAAACCATATAAGAACACGTAAACAAATGTCCGTGAGGATGGTATCACGGACAGAGAGAAATAATAAAGTTACGATACCCAACTCAAAGTAGGTCGCTGCGTGTTCAGATTACAATATGCAATCAAGATGGCTGCTTTTATTAAAAATATTAAACCTTGTAAATGGCAACAATGATATTCCACTCGAATACCAGGGCTCTTATATTTTATTCTGTGGTCGGGGACAAGAAAATTATACTTTACTAGCGTCCCGCCCCGGCTTCGTACGGTTATGAAATATACATATAAACCTTCCTCCTCAATCACTTTATCTATTTAAAAAAACCGCATCAAAATCCGTTGCGATGTTTTAAAGATTTAAGCATACAAAGGGATATAGGGACAGAGGGCGCGACTTTGTTTTATACTATGTAGTGGTGTCTCAACTGACTATAGCAAAATAAAATTGTGTATTTCATACATTTTACGTACTACTCCGATTGTTTTGTGTCCATTGGTCCAATTGTTTTGTGTTACCTATA
Source organism: Calephelis virginiensis (assembly GCA_002245475.1). NCBI lineage: Eukaryota > Metazoa > Arthropoda > Insecta > Lepidoptera > Riodinidae > Calephelis > Calephelis virginiensis. The sequence continues at coordinate 7,355 of NJDC01019471.1, forward strand.
TCAAAAAAATGGAAAACGACGAAATGTTGATAACATAAAAGGATATATTGGCTGCTTGCGAGGTTTCAATTTGGGACACAGTCTAAAAGTATCTTCACGCCCGTATACCTGAAGGGATAGGCACAGGTATAACCAGCGCACTTTTGAGCAATTTTACCGGCTACCCTAAACCTCTAGACCGGAACCTGACAGAGTCATTATGGCGGCAGGAATAGGCGATGGCAAGTTGCTGTACATCACTCTACCGCCACAGGAAAAGATACTATACCTACTCCGGCCAACACCAACGTGCGAACAGGGCCATAAATCATTAAAACCATAGGGTCGTAAAAATGTAAAAATTTTGTACAGGTCTTTGTCGATAAACTAGTCGTTACCAATAAACGGATGCCGTTTGCTCGTACTACTCGTTAAGTATCATTCAAGTACCTACCTATGTAAAAGACAATAAATTTATTTATTATTATACAATTACATTAGTTTAAGTTTTATATCATTCTAGAGGCTGTTATCGATTATCGACAAACCTTTTCCCTTGTTACGCACAGCACCAGCGCAGTGCCATAAGACCTGCAAGTGCGAGCGAGAGTTCCGATGACAATGATTTATGACCCAGTTTGCACGTTGGTTTTGGCCGGAGTATAGCCGGAGATACTAAGTCCCACGATGTAATATGTGGCAAACCTATCGCCAACCGTACACATATTCAATCCCGGGCAACGTTGTTTTTATAAAAAAAAATATAACAAATTTTCTTTTTTTTGTTGCCCAACCCAAGGAAATAAATATTTTATACGGAATGTATCTGCTTTACTAAGCTCGTTTCGTAGAACTCAAACTTAACAAATTATCATCCAAAGTAAACAGTATTAGTGCTAACTACTAACTGGTAATTCTGAGCCCTTCACCGCATACTTCACATAACATTTTAAACAGAAACTTTGTGAAAACTTAATCATATTCGCTGAGAACTTGAGACATTAAATCATGTTTATATTCGAATATGCCAGGGCCGTATTTGTACCATAATTAAATAATTTTAAATCGAGTATCTATGTGACTAGATGCAATAGTCATGAATTTATGTTACTGAAAGGCAAACTAAGTAAGTTTAAAAGAAAGACTAAAAATTGAGAATTTATTATTCATAGTTATGACAGGGCCAAATTATGTCAGGTCAGATAGAACCATTATATTCCTTGACATCAACAAATATCTAGTATGTCACAAATAATTAACAGGTGTCTGCAGGTGTTGCACTATCACCGTATTGGTAACACTGTTTTATCTATTCAGTTCTTGTTTTTGTTAGGTTTGTTGGGAAGGTAGCGTATCCTGTAAACTTACTATCCGTAATCTGTATTCTGTACTCAAACATCTTATATTCGATGATTATAATCAACGTACCGTAACACGTAAGTAGGTTTCATTGTTTGCAGATTACATTCAAGTACCTAATTAGGCGTTACTTATATTTTACAGATGTTTTGAGATATGTACTTCGAAGAGCGACCATAGTTAGATAGATGTCTTCCCAAAATACCATTTACAAGCTTTACGGTTTGTACAAAAAACTATCATTACTAAGCAAAAAAGCTTGGATTTTAGTTAACAGCTGAATGCTGATTAGGTATAACAAATTAAAATGAACTTATTTCTATTGAAGATTATTACACCTGCTCCTGACTGCTTGAGAAAAAACATTGCTACTTCAAGTAACAATTTGGAATGACAGGTACCTAAGTAGTGCGTAACACGCGTGACTGTTTGAGTCAGAGTCTTGGGTTACAATTTTTGGAATGAAGTTCCATAAGGCAGGCTTGGATGAGATAGGGATTTTGCTGCGCGACCGAACTGAAAAAAATGTGATAGTGAAAACCGTAAGAAAAAGAACGTGAAAAAAATCTGTTAACTGAGACATGCGCAAGCGCGACAGTTGCCGCTCGGCCGAACTGAAAAAAAATTGATAGTAAAACCGTAAGAAAATGAGACGTGCGCAGGAGCTACAGTCGTATACCTACACAAGCGAGTAGTGTATAATTTCTCTTTCTCCCGCACTCCACCCTGCCAATGCATAGTATATACTCACGAATTGTGTCGATTCTACATTAGCCGAAGGAACTTCTTTTCTACCTGGTGTCCCACGACACCACATTTATATAAATAAATAACTGTTAGTAAATAAGCACTAACTTGAGCAAATAGCAGAAAATTTTAAAAAATATTTGTCCCTCACTATATATTTCTAGCACGTCTGAAAGGGCCATTATTATTATTCAAAAAGTTAGCGCGAATTTCTTGAGCGTTGGAATGTTTAACCAACTCCGTTTACAAATGTAAATGAGGTTTTATCTTTGCATAATACGAGGATTAGCACTTTGTAAAGAAAACCTTCTAATATTTTCTGTGTCCAAATATGTTTTTTTTGTGTAAAAATCCTCCCTTTGCTCTTAATTAACATTATTATTTAAAATCTTTCATAGTCGACTGGTCGACAATGATCTTCTTAGATGCTTGTCATGAATATTACACTTCTGCACTTTCATTGAATAAAATTATGCAATGAAAAGAAAGAAAATGAAATTTATTTGCGGAACATACTTATGAGTTAAAAAGTTAATTAAAAGAGCAAGATATTTAAACACACCGACACATTCGACTACATTGTGGTGTACAGATATTTAACTAACAACTATGAACATGCAGTTCTTGTATAGATATTTTTAATTCTGAATATCGGAAAAGGCTAGAACAATTTTCATAAACAATAGTGTGTAAGCGGTTTCGGGGGCGATAAATTGATCTTAGAATTAAGTTTCATCCATTTCTTTAGGCATTAAATAACAGATTAAATATCAGAATACGAAGATTAGGATACGAACCGAAACCAGAAAACTCTACTATGAGTACAGATGTGTCCTATATGTATGTATATATTAAATACAAACACGATTTACTTAAAATAAAAAAAACGACTAGTTGCACTCCGGGAGTGCGCCAGAAATGAAAAGTTGAATTAATTAATTAACGTTGTGCATATTTGATATTTTGGAATAGTTAGGGAATAATTTTGCACGAATTGCTTTAATTATTATCAGTATGAAAGTACTATCACTTATGTGGTAGAATACCATATTAATTTATTGCGCTATCGTACACAAACATGACAACATGAACATACGCGCAAGCTCTCTGCGCCGTCTTACGAATTGTCGATCAGGTCACGTGTCCTGACGCAAGTTTAGAACTTTTAACCCATTCCAAAAAAAGTGCGCAACGCCGCTAATTAAGTTTTCACTTCAAAAATAACGAATAAAGCACCATAGCACCAAGCAAAATCCAAGCACCATATTATTACCATCGAAATTTGTCTGTGGTTTTACTTTTAAAGAGTGTCAGACAAACAATGTAGTCAACTTTCTGATGGCAAGAAAAATAAGTCGACGTCTTCCGGCAATACGTAATAGACAGGTACTAGCATTTTTATACATTTACAAATGATACTTACAATTTTACTGTTTTATTTTACGTGACCACGGTCTAACAAATAAAATGAGATCCTAATTATAAATATCTGAAAATGTTAGTAGTATCTGCTATCTATCACATTATGGGACTAATTTATCGCTAACCATCACAAACTAATTAGAGATACTTACAAAATAACCATGACTGAAAATACTTTTTTACCAACTATTTGTTCGACTGACAGCTGTCAAATTCGTCTAGGTGCTATCGTAATTTCATTTACTCATATTGTGCTTGTTCATTTTTTTTATCTGCTGTCAAAAGTAAATTAAATTAAATTAAAAATTAGTATCTTGAACCACAATTAGACTAAGTAATACTTAGTCCCACAATGTTATAACTGACAAACTTATCGCAAACCAGGCAAGGTTGTTGTTTATTAGAAATAAAACACATTTTGATTTCCCCAAACCGCCAGCGCGAGAAGCAAAATAATTGGAAATAATATAATATCGCCTCGTTGGTCGAGTGGCTAGCGTACACGCCTAACTTCATCGACCAACCGCGAGGCTCGGGTTCGATTCCCGACGGGGGCAGGCATTTGTGTGATGAACATTTAGATGTCTGCATTTCCGGGTCCGCGTTTGCGGTTCCGGTGTTTATTAAATATATTCTGGTATCTATTTAAGTATTTATATGTATTAGAATCGTCGACTAATACCCATAACACAAGCATTTAATTTGCTTACTTTGGGGTTAGGTTCAATTTGTGTCATTTGTCCAGGGATATTTATTTATTATTTATTTAATTAATTTTTAAAATCACCTGTGTGGTTAGTTGCGTACCTATAGATCAAATCCTAGCCTCAGATTGGCAAAATAGAATGTTCTTAGTAGAAAAGACCATCTGCCTCTTTAATAAGCCGCTCGTATAAGGCAAGCACAGAGTAAGTAGGTCAAACAAGATCATTGGCTGTACGGTGCTGTGCAACTTGCCCCGAGTTTTGTTCCACGGTTTTACCTATGCCTACCACCATAAACACCGTATAATCTTTCTGGCCAGGAGTAGCCAATAGACTTGCACAATAGGCCTAAAATGTTGGCCACAGGACAACGACGGACTTAAAAAAACGTTACCACATTTGGTATTTATGGGCGAAATTATTTTTTTACCATCAGTAAAATAGCCGTTACACTTGTATAAAAGGCCTAACATCCCTGCAACAGGACTACGGCGTTCCGAAATAAACGTTACCACATTTGATGTTGCGTGATTGTTGGCATTAAGAAATTTACTTGCTTTGTTTGGCTTTTAATTTCATAAAAAATAATCACCTTATATAAAACATCTCAATCAAGTAAAACACGAACCTCATTACCCAAACTCCTGCGTGAAACATTGTTATCGCTGCGCTAATTTTATAGCGTGTATCTTATATCAAATATCCCATCGTCATACAACACCATAAAGTGTACAAATTATGATTAAATCTACCGAGACCTTTATTTTATGGAGCAAGTATTAAATCGCAAACGTTAGTGGTGAAAGTGATGACGTTATGTTAGAATAAAAGTTTTGTTCACATTTTAACCGCCTCTGTGGTTGAACAGTCCAATGTTGAGCGTGACTTTATCAGGATCTTGGTTCGATCCCCGGTCGGGAAACAAACACATGTGTTTTTCAATTTTCCAATAAAAACAACGTTACTCGGAGTTGGATATGTGCCTGGTTGGAGAGAGTTTGATACCGGGACAGTGTCTTCAGCTAGTGGTTGGAGCCTTTGTTATGCTGTCTACCATTCGAAGATACGGGCGAGAAGACATACTTTTTGTTTACGTTTTGCGTATAGATCAGAATCTAACATTTCCGTTCCATTGCCAAAACTTAAATATGTTATAAAAGCTGACACATTCTCAGGTATGTTTATTTTCTTTTACTTATAAAAATAAGGATATTATTGTTATTAATATTTGTATTGACTATTTAAAATAGGGACAAACGTGGCTTTGGCAGATATCAAGACACAAAGTCTTCTTGAAACCATCTAAAATGTTTGATTGCAGAGTCAACGTCTTCTAAACTACCTGATTAACATATATAAAAAGTTTTTATTAGCTTGGTGTTTGTCGACGTACTTATCCATGTAATGTAATCTTAAAACGATGTTATGTTAGTAAGTTAGTTATATTAGTAAGTTAAGGTGTTTTTAAATTCATGTTACATTTTTTTATGATAATGGAAGGCAAACAAGCAGACGGATTTCCTGATGGTAAGAAATTCATGCCGCCTAGAAACACCAAAGGTGGAAATGGTGCGTTGCCAACCTGAGGCCGGGACGTTAGGCTTCGAGCAAAAGTAAATTTACCGGCTACCTTGCTCTCCGAACCGGAACACGTCAACGGCAAGCGTTGGACATTATGGCGGCAGGAATAGGTAAGGCGGTGGTACCAATCCGGGCGAATCGCTGCAAAACTCTACTACCTAGTAGGATGTCGCGGTGTTAGTGACGTTAAACCTATGCACACCTTTTACGAACTGCCTTGCAGGAAGGTAGATGGTCTATTCTGCGAAGGAGCCCGGACCAACACGGGGCAAAATAAATAATCTTTAAATAACCATAAAAAGTAGGTGACAGGTGTATCGTTACTATGATCGTTACTGTTTGCAGAAGGGTTACTCTTGAATTTCGATTTCATGTTAATTGGGAAATGGAATCGATTATGTTACTTTAGGTCGGTCAACAAAAACAAAATTGGATTTTTCCAATTTTCTAATTAAAAAAAATGTTGGACAGGATTGGAAATGTGCCCGGTTGGCGATAGGCTTACCACCTATCACATTGTGGGACTAAGTGTCTTCGGCTAGTCATGGATGCCTTGGTTGCACCTCTGCCTACCTCTTCGGGGATATGGGCGTGAAGATACTTTGTACTTTAGGTACTCTTGAACACAGTACTAACGGATTACTAAAATTTATTTATTTTTCCTTTTTTTTTTAAATTCAAAAATTCAACGAATCTATAATAAAATTAAATAATTTAATGTCTATTATTTACTAATTCAATGTTAATAATTCGCTAGCATTGTGTTCAAGAGTAAATAAAATTACATTTCCGATTCCAATCTCATATTAGCACGAAATGGAGTTTCAAGAGTAACCCTACAGACCTTGAATATATTGTAAGTTCTACCGCGTGGTTATTGAGTTACAGTTCTTCGCTAACTCGATTGTAACATGATTAATACCAGAGAACAGTTTCGTAACAACATCCAGATCAGTTACAATGAAATTCTGATACCTAAATAATTAAGACTATACAAAATTTACATCTAACCGAATTCTTAAGCAAACTACTTATTTTCATATTTCTTTGGTATTAGTCATCATTTATTTTGAGCGCAGTAAAACTACAAAATATCAATTCCAATTTCGCGAAAGTTATATAGGTTATACAAAGAATGCCGCGAATTAAGTCTAAATATCATAATATATCTGAATGTCTGATAGGCCTGGTTAGGTTAGGACACTATTTAAGTGATAGAGTTTTGTGACAACTCGCCCGGACCACCGCTATATGTATTTCTCGTTGTGACAGTGTCTGCCATCGTCGTCGTTAGATTTAGATATAGGGTAGCAGCCAGCAGGTAATTTAATATCTCTTCAAAGCTATTCTATGTATTTCAAATTATAGCCAAGTGAAATGTTGAGATCCAACCTATAAAATATTTGAAATCTATTTTGAGGCCAAGTCTGTTTTGAAATTCAAGTTTCAGGAAAATGTAATTGCTAAAACTTTGACTTGGCTAGTTTTTACCAATAAAATCTGTCGTTTAACATTAACGTATTTGATATGATATCAATATTTTTTTGTAAAGAAATGATAATAACATCTACCTACTACTACTTTTAGAATTTAAGTAACTTCATGCCCGTATCCAATAAGATGTTAACCAGGGCCACTAACCACGCTTAGTCGAAGAAACTAAGCTTCACAATCTGATAGCTGCCAAGCCTATCGCTAATTAAACAAATCAATCAGTTAAATTCTGAATTTGTACTTAACTTTATTAATCATTTTATTTAGATGAATAATAAATCATTTTCCATTTCTGATTTTTCCTTTTGTACTTTTACTGCCAAATATAAAGTTTCTAGGTCATGATGTAGGTTAAGTTTTTAATCTAATAATCAAGTCAGTCATAAAAAGATAGGTTTTTAAACGTGAATAAATCGATAGTCAGTACATTTATGAAATTGCCCAAATTTTGTCATTGTGCCAAGTTTCAAATCTGTATGTTAAATAAGTTTCAAGCTTTTAATGGATCCAAACTAACTCTAAAATCCAACTGATTCGTGTAGTACTAGCGTTTTAAGCGCCGCGTCTTGTAGGTATTACACATGGCGCTATGTCGTTTTGAACTAGGTCTGACACACTACTGCATGTCTATATAACTAAAGCCTAGTTCACACTTGGCTAGTATTTTAGTCGAGCAGCGAGTAATCTAGTAACTAAACGTGTCTGAACAACAAAAATGTAGTCGAGTAGATTAGTAAGTCACTTAGTCGAGCCGATCCATTTACCTAATTCAATTTTTTTTAGGCGAGTAGCACCTCCTACCTATCCGTGCTTACTGGTTTAGCGGCTAAAAAATTCCAAACCTGTCGAATTAGTCGGGTCCATTAGTTGCCGCAAAAATATCGTTTTGTTGGGGTGAGATACAACTTTAAAATTCATTTCTAAATACTTGCAACATGAATGCTTGTAGAATATTGTCCCTACTTTATAAAAACAAACAAATAAAACAATCGGCATTTGGATTTAGTGAAAGGAAACTAAATTGAAAATATCACTTAAGTTTATAATTTCATTTCAATAGCATACTATTATTTACTATTATGACATCTATCTATTTTCGTATCCATAGTTTCTTCTAAATAATCACACAAATTTCATCAGTCTATTTATTTTATAGCGTTATAGGCTGTTCGTGTAGCAAAACACAACTGTACTCGAATAAGGTGCGAATGATTTTTAGGCAGTAGCCAGTTGCGAATATTTTAGCTAGTAAATTACTCGCTGCTAGACTAAAATACTACCCTAGTGCAAACGAAGCTTTAGTGTAGCATTTATAGTATTTCTAGGCGCGTACATCGCCTCTGTGGTCTAGCGGTTCGGGTGTTGGACTTGACTGCATGAGGTCCCGGGTTCGAATCCCGGGTCGACCAACAAAAAGAAAATTGGATTTCTCCAATTTTCGAATAAAAGAAAAATGTTGGTCGGGATTGGAAATGTGCCCGGTTGGCAATAGGCTTGCCACCTATCACATTGTGGGACTTAGTGTCTTCGGCTAGTCGTGGGTGCCTTGGTTGTACCTCTGCCTACCTCTTCGGGGATATGAGCGTGAAGATACTTTTTTTTTACTACTTTTTTCTAGGCGCGTATATTTACAATCAGGATATCCGTTTATTTGTCAGCCTTCTAATATCATAAAAATATTAACACTGGTTGGTAGTTAATCTAAAATACACGCTTCCACTACTTTTATTTACCCGTTGATACAACTAACACCGTGGTTGATAGAATTACGATAGTAATAACTTTTAAAGAATCAGCGAGGTCGAATGATCACAGCGTTGAGTTTTAGGTAACCGTTTTGTTAAAATCATTAAATGCTTTAAACATATTAATGTCTTCAACATAGACGAAAATTTATACATTATTAGCTGTTGTCCGCGTGGTTAATGGAACATAACATAACGAACATTTTTTCGGGATAAAAACTATCCTATGTGTTCATACATGTTACCCTTTACGTGTGTGCCAAATTTCATAAAAAATGCTTAAGCAGTTTTTGCGTGAAGGAGTAACAAACAAACAAACAACATACAAACTGTTGCATTACTAATATTAATAGAATAATAGGATTAAGTATAACTCGACAACCACCAATCGGATTATAATAAAATTGTTTTAGAACTACCTCGAAGGCAAAACTTTTCTTCCGAAACAATGACCATCAAAGACGCATGGCCTGCCCCAGTTACAGGACCATCATGGTAATCATCTGGACGGCAACATAATATCGCCTTGGCTTGACATTAGCGTTGGCGAGTTCATTAGTTCCTTCAATAATGTCGTTACGTTGGAGCGAAGATACAACTTTAAAATTCATAACCAAATTCTTGCAATATGACTGCTTGTGGAATATTAAGTCCCTGCTTTATAAAATAAACAAATAAAACAATCTGCATACTTGGGTTTAGTGAAACGGCAATGAAATTAAAAATATCAGGTTAGTTTATAATT
>NJDC01019471.1:17495-29087 GCA_002245475.1 Calephelis virginiensis
TAAGATTTATGTGACTATTCTAACTCCGGCAGCACTAAAACATTACCTTTAATCTATCCACTTAATCCGTTTGCATTATTCTATTAATACTTTATATGATTAATGGTGCCGTCGTATCTAAGTATTATAGCGTCGTCGTCTAGCAACGGACAAGTATAGCTCGCCAAATCTAAACTAAACTAGGGTTGCTACTTGCTAGTTTATCATCATATAATCTATGTATACCTATCTTCACGAGAACAAGAGTAATCTGTAATAGACTTATGAGAAGACATCGAAGTCTTAATAACAGGCCCTAATTTATATCTCTAATTCAATATAATTTCCCCCAATAACTACAAGAGTTTGCAATATTGAAAAAAACATAATTATAATGAAAAATAAGTAGAGAATTCTAAACACCAGATTAGAAGTACCTATGTGTCTATCATGATCACTTTATCACTTAGCATCTATCCATTTATTCTATTTAATAATCGTTAATATGACTGAACATTTGTTGTACTGTGGTATTGAAGCTAGCTTTGTTATATATTACGATCGATTTGCATCAGATGTTGCATCCTGCATCGTTTTTCTGTGATACGATAACAAACTATGATTATAAAAAATTGTGTGTGTATTTGCGTACACAGAAAATAAATTTCACCTCAAAACAATCAGATTTTCAGGCTAGCTGACAGCCAAACCTGCCAGTGATACAAAAATCACAGAAAACGCAGTACGAAATTCGGAGATTACACACAGTGTTTTTTGTGTATCGTAACTAGAGTGCAATGAACGCAACAGAGAAATGTGACCGGAAATTTATCTCAATAAAGAAGTTTCACTTAGTCAGATATTTTTTTGTAATATATCACTGCATAATATAAAACAAAGTCGTTTCCTCTGTCCCTATGTCCCTTTATATGCTTAAATCTTTAAAATTACGCAACGGATTTTGATGCGTTTTTTTAATAGATAAAGTGATGGAAGAGGAATATTTATATGTATATTTCATAACCGTGCGAAGCCGCGGCCTGGGGCGGGCCGCTGGTATAATGTATAAACATAACATTTGTTGATTTTATAACATCTCCTAGCTGTTACCTATGGCGTTGCCCGTGTGGTTAATGGTCCCACAGGAACATTTTTTCGGGATAAAAACTATCCTATGTGTCAATCCAAGTTATTCTCTATGTGTGTGCCAAATTTCATGAAACTCAGTCAGAAGTAACAAACACACAAACATAAAAACTTTCACATTTTAATATTAGTAGGATAATTAAGCAATATTATTACCTACTTGACAACCCTAAACTAAACGCATTCCAAGTTTAACATCTTGACGATTGAGTTGTAGTTTAATAACTCGAATGTAACGTCTAACTATCAAATAATACTCGCCTTGTTACGTAAGTGCTTGCCACAAATATAACGTATGTCAGCTACACTCAGGGACACCATTTATATTTTTAATTAGTCATTAAGTCGATATTTCATATCCAAAATTGTGACTTAATGACAGATTTATTCCTAATTGACATTTCTGAGTGCGGCGGTTAGTATGCCATTTAATAAAATGCATTTAAAATGTGTTGTAGATCTAACTTTTAGCATACCTACAGATGACTCGCTGTGTCCTATCTTTAGACGGAACCAGACGGAACAGAATTTTCTTTAGTGTTTCTTCCCGGCAGTACCTAAATAATTTTTCGCTCATAAATTTTGTGTATGAATTTTTGTACTTATTACTTTCATCGAATACGGCGTCATATATTAACTGATATGTCATAAGTCTTGACGCATTCCGAAAATTGGTCTAACACCAAAGTGAGCAAATTATATTTTTCAGCTACAGTTAGATTCATCTTCAGAGCCGATGTATTTTATAATGTATTTACAAGTAACATTAAAAATGAACATGGCAGCTTTAAGATGGAACGAAAGTGTTAGTGTAAAATGAGAAAGTTTATGCTTCGTTCGTTCGGTCATATTGAGAGAATAACAGACGAAAGATAAAACAGATATACACTGCTAGTGTTGATGAACGTGAACAGGGGGACCTAGGATGACATTCCACGATTATATCGCTAGGGTTTTATTCGAAGGTAGTATCAAGAATCTCCGAAACCAATTTGTTTATTTGTAGCTATGAATGTGAATGCTGGTTTGCAGAATAGACTGTCTGCTTCCCGCCAGGCAGTTTGTGGAAGGCAAGGATAGGCTTACCGTCACTAACACAGTGCCATCTGACGAGGTGGTAGAGTTTCGCAGCGATTCGTCCGGATCGTATCCACCGCCTTACATATTCCTGCCGCCATAAAGTCAGTGGTTGCCGTTGATATGTTCCGGTTCGGAGGATAAGGTAGCCGGTAAACTTGCTTTTGCTTGAAACTGATTACCACCTTTGGTGTCTCTAGGCGGCGTGAATTTCTTTCCATCAGTAAATCCGTCTGCTTGTTTGCCTTCCAATTTCATAAAAAAAAGATCAGTGAAAGAGAGTGACATAGAAAAAAGTATTAGTGTAAAAAATATGAGGAAAAGCATGCTTTGACGGCTGTGAAATGTTGAAAAAAAAGTATCTTTACGCCCATATCCCCAAGATAGGTGGCAAGCCTAGCGACAACCGGGCACATATTCGATCCCGGGCGACGTTATTTTTATTAGAAAATTTATATTATATTGAAAATATACATTTTCTAAGTTTTCATCTAACCTGGGACATGGTGTAAGAAGGACAGATAAAATATTGACAACAGAGACGATACGAATGTTGATGGATGTAGATACCAGGGCCAGGAGAGACCTAAGTTAACGTTTCACGATCAAATTCCTCGAATATTACGGGCAAAGTCGAGTGCGATTCACTGTATTTAAAACAGTAAAACTGACGGAGTTTTGATACCCTCATTAAAATAAAATTCATTGAGATACAGTATCATAAAAGCTTTTTACGAGTTTATTATTCATGAAAATTAAAACAATGTCAACATTTCGAAACTTTTTTGTTTGCTTATGTCCACAACTCCATTCATAATCCAGAAACAAAGTGTTAACTATAGAGCTAGGTTTAACATCTTTCGACATCGAATTGTACTCGAATCCTAATTGTTGACGAAGTCGTAATTTACATGAACATAATAATAATAACAGAATAGTACATAACAATATAATGATAATAATAATTATCGAAAATAGAAAACTTATCTTCAAAAGTCTTAACAGTAAAAACGAAAAAAAAATCATAAATATTTACCATCAAAAATGTAAATTTATGTAAAATCGCGAGGTATCCTTCTTGTATTATTATGTTATCCTAGTACCGCATTCTGAGGCCGTACATTTTTGTCGAGAGCAAAGATTTCGACTAAACTAATCGAAGTTGAAAGATGTTCATGATTATCGCTCTTACTAGACAGGATTTGACGAAAATCATTATTTATAATTTTACGGAGAGTTTCTGAAATATTGTGTTGAAACTACAATGAACATATCACGTCTAAGTAGTCTGACTTGCAAATTCTTGGTCATTTTGCCTCGTAATACACCTCTATGAAACCAGTTGTCGGCGATGGTATCTCAAAAAGAAAGACTTAAAAGTTTTTAATGCTAAAATAGTACTCTACCAAGAGAGCACTATTTCATGCCAGTAAAACAAGAAAGTAGGATAAATACGGTCGAAATGAGAGTGCTACATAAACTCTGTGATGTCACTATGAAAGAAAGTGTGTGCCCTATCTAGAGCACCTTTTAGCTGCTTACTTCCAAAAAAAATAAGCAGTCTTCACCAATGACAGTTTAACCAACATGTTTTTTAGACATGGGTTTTGTACAAACACCTGCCTTGCACTTGAACTGTACAAAACATGAAGCTAAAGAGCAACTGGTACTGGCAAATTATAAACATTTTGTTAATAAACAATAAATTATTTTATTTGGTTGAATTCATTTGTAACTTAATGTGAATAATCCGATAGTATTGTGTTCAAAAGTATCTAAAATGACTAAGTGTTATACGACTTTAATTTCCAGCATGATATCGAAATTCAAGAGTAACCCTACTGATCTTTTCCAAATACGAGTAACTCACTCTTATCTACTGACCTCTCTTTCTGAAATTCTTATGATGACAATTAGCAAAGACAAAACGAAAGAATGTTCAGTTCAGTTCAGAAACGAAAGAAAGTCAGCAATATATGGAAAAGACATCAAGTTTTTTATTAGGGGTGTAATCTCCAATAGTACTTACTATTGGAGGTTATTATCTTCATATGACACAAAATAATTCAAAATGCCACCAAAACTGACTAATGTCTCTCCACGTGTAGGTACACGAAATTTAATAAACTATGTCCATATTTTCTATTGATCCCACCATTAACAATGAAAGAGTTTTACATCAAAAACAGCGAAATCACTTTTATATTTAACTTGCGGCCCGTCCCAGCTTCACATGGCTTAAGTATAAATATTTTAAATATCTGATATTTTAAAGTGGACAAAGAGTATGTTTTGAAATTCCTTTACATAGATACCAACTAAGATAATAAAAGCGCCTTAAAAACAATAAAGGTGTATTCGGCAGCAGAATATTGGCCAGTGTTGCTACGACACAACAACAATTATAGATCTCATCAATGTGCAGAGCGCTGCCACTATTTTTGTTCTGCAATTAGGTCATAGATTACGAGGTGCATTTTCATTTGTGTATTGTTTAGTCGAATGCATTTGATTTCAAAACTTTGATTTTATGAGGTTAAGAGTACGCGATGTAAACGAAACTACTAAGGATTTTACCACAAATGGAGTTTTTTTTAATAATATTGGAAGACAAACAAACAGACGGATTTCCTGATGGTAATAAAGGGATCCGCCGCCTTACCTATTCCTTCCACCGTAATGACTTAGTTTTAGTTTCGGTATAGAGGGTAAGTTACCCTGTATACTTGCACAATTAGCCTAATATCCCGGCCACAGGACAGCGACGCACCTATAACATCTATGGTGTCTATAGGCGACCGTTGGTTCTTACTATCAGGAGACCCGTGTGCTTGTTCGCTGACCTCTCACATAAAATACGAATAAAATGCCTATAGTCAATCAGAATCAGGAAACCTTTGTTTACGTGGACCACACAAGTAGTCCACGTCGACATTTTTATGAACTACCACCGGATAGAAATCACTATCACGTCGTTGGTTGAGGTGCTAGTGTACACGCCTAACTCCACTGACCAACTGTAAAGTTAGGGTTCGATCCCAATGGCGGCAGGCAAATGTGCGTTAACATTTGCATGTCTACATTTCCAGGTCTGGGTGTTAATATATTTATTCTAGTACCTATATTTTATTTAAGTAATTCTATTCATTCGAATCGTTGACTAACACCTATAACACAAGCATATAATTTGCTTACTTTGGGATAAGATCAAAATTGTAAACTTATCCAGAAATACATTTATTTATTTTATGATATTGGAAGGCAAACAAGCAGACGGATTTCCTGATGGTAAGAAATTCACGCCGCCTAGAGACACCACAGGTGATAATGGTGCATTGCCAACCTGGGGCCTGGATGTTAGGCCTCGAGCAAAAGTAAGTTTACCGGCTACCTTACCCTCCAAACCGGAATACGTCTTGACGTTATGGCGGCAGGAATAGGTAAGGTGGTACCAATCCGGATGAGTCGCTGCGAAACTCTATCACCTGCTCAGATTTATTATTTATTTATTATATTTACATGAACAGTATTTAATTTTTAGAGATTGTTCGGCGTATTATGAATTCACCATTAGATAACAGCTGTTCAGCCTCTATGGAATAATCGTTAAGTGATCGGATGAAGGGTGTCAAAAGCATCCGTTCATCTGTGAAATATGTCCCAAACGCCGGGTATTTAGGTGAATGGTCATATCGATTTTAAAATATAGGGATAAAAATTGAACATACGACAATGTGCTAATTTTTTATACACTTTTTAGTAGCAAACACTTGTACTTATCCACTATACACTTTACTTAACACTTTACGTTACTCTTTAGCCAACCGGTTTCACTTTTTACAGCATCATCAGGGCTTTGAATTGAAACTAAAGATAAAAAGACTGAAGACGGTCGGTCCGTCAGTAACATCCAACCAAATAAGTACTAAACGTTAAACAAAAACAGTATTTTTATCTTTAGTTTTAAAGCTCTGATGATACTGTATAAAGTAAAACCGGTTGGCTAAAGAGTAACGTAAAGTGTTAAATAAAGTGTATAGTAGATAAGTACAAATGCTTGCTACAAAAAAGTGTGTATACAATGGAACTCCACCAAGTGCCGACGATAGCAAGTATAGGTGCTAATTTTTACTAAAGACTAGCTAGTAGTACCCGTGACTTCTAAAAATGTGTTCTGCTACCTTAATTCGCACTTACTAAATCTTCAATGTAAAGAATTCACTTCTACAGTTTTTTCTACCATCGGTTTTGATGAATTAAGGCTCAGAAGTTAGTCTTCTGAATTGTCTTCGATTATCGATCAAAGATCCATAGATGAAGTTATAAGTACTTAAGTATCTTCACGCGCATATCACTGAAACAATAGGCAGAGGTACTACCAGAGCACCCACGACTAGCCGAAGACATTACGTCTCACAGTGCGATAGGTGGCAAGTCAATCGCCAACCGGCCACGTATCCAATTCCGACCAACTTTACTTATCAGAAAATTGAAAATAGGTACACGTTTTCTATTTTTTGTTTTTCTACCCGGGGATCGAACTCGGGACCTCAACAATTCAAGTCTTGTATGCCGGTAATGCCGGTAGACCACAGAGGTGATAGTTACAGTTTAGGACGACAAACAAGACGACAGATTACCTGATTTTCAGAAAGATGATCAAATCAAAACGACCAGTAGCGTAACTCTTGTACCTCGATACTATGCGAATTGGAAATTGGAATTGTATACGTCATTTTAGGTACTTTTGAACACAATACTAGCTGATTATCAACAATGAGTTACAAATAAATTCAACGAATCTGATAAAATAATTGTTTACTATTAACTAAATGTTAATGATTCGCCAGTATTGTGTTCAAGAGTACTTAAAATGGCATACTCGATTTAAGTTTCCAATATTGCATGAATCGAGCTTCAAGAGTAACATTACAGAGGAGGAAAATCAAGAAAGTGGACCCTAAATTTTCATGCATAACTATGATACGACAGACACTACTAATAGTGCGGAAAAATATTTACGGTATGCCTTATTTACAGATGTACTTTATATTATTACCCTGTTACAGCCTGTGGATTGCATCCTCTTGAATAATTAAACGGTTGCAATTTATCAAAATTCCAAACTTTCCAAGTACACGTTTCGAAACTGAATTCCTAAAAAAATAGTGGCAATGTAATCACTTTGTGAAATCAAAAAGCACCCCTGGTTCTTGTTCTCTTTTTTAAAAGTATTATTAGAAAGAAATATCTTAATCGCCTATGTAGGCTAGCGGTCTGGCGTTGAACTTGACTTCATGAGGTCCGGGTTCGATCCAACAAAAAGCAAATATGTTTTTAAATTTTCCAATAAAAACAAGGTTGTCCAGGATTTGATTTGTGCATGGTGTGCTGTAGGCTAGCCACCTGTCACATTGCGGTCTATCTTCGACTAGTAGTGGGTGCCCTGGTTATGCGTCTATTTACATCTTTAGACATACAGACATGAATATGATTTCCAAGAAGCCAATGTAAAAACTGGAGGTCTCAAATGTTTATGCGTCAATTGTTCCTCGCTAAGCAACCATAGCGTCACAACCGAACTATTTAAGGATTTTATTGTAATTTAGTTAGCTTCTTACTTAGAATTTAACCCAACAACGTACAAAAGGCGTTTCAAATCCTATCGTTCTAGTTTTTATAGTAATCACGATAGTGCTAATTGTATAAGGTCCTAAGTCCTTGACCTTACATCTGTATTTGGATCTATTATTTTTAAATTTTACTAGGGACCTAAATATGACACCATCTTACGCTGTACGAATTGAACATATGCTAACACAGACACACACATACACAAAAACACATAAACACACACATACACACATATAAACTTTATTTCTTTTAGGCTAAGTTATTGTAATAAGTTAACGGTGGGGCACTGGTGACCTGTAACTCAGGTATATTTTTACCTAAAATAGGCACCAGACTCTCACTAAAATGCCAAACTAGATTTGTACTACAACTTTAGTAATATTTGTAGATTATGTGAGAGTGCACAATTAATAAATATTATTATTATTATTATTATTATTATAAGGATCATGTATAAACAGATTCATAGTAAATAAATTACCGTACATTTATTCCTTAAAGCTAAAGTGAATCCCGTGGAAAAGTAGATAATTTTCAAAACACAAAGTCACAGGAAATATTTAAACGTATTTTAATGTCGCTAGTTTCGTAATGACAAGAAATAAAATATTTAGCAACCAATCATCACTGATTTACGAGACTTTGATCTTAATTAAGAAGATCAAAAGATCGTATTCATACTTAATATTGGTAGCATTGGTCACTCCATGAACATGAACATTTCCAGAGGAATAAGCTTTACCTAATAGCTACTATTATGCACAGGACCGTGAAGGGCTTATAAAATCGACCATGGGTTGTATCGTCGATGGTTTATAAGTTATAGGGTTTAAACATGTAAAACATTTAACTTAGGTACGAAAAAAATATTTTGAACATTTGACCGCAATATTGGTAGTTTTTCTGATTCTTAATGAAAAAAAAAAATAATCACTTGCGCCAACAAAAAATACATGTGCACTACGTCACACAAGACGTCAAAAAGTTGTCAAATGTAATGTGAAGTCAAGATTCTAGCTCTATACGCCGTAGCTCTGTAAATTCTATTGCAAACTCAACACCTTAGTCAAAATATGTGGCTTGGCCATTTCGTTATTACAATAACATTTTTTACCTTACACCCATGGAACAGTGGCAAAACAGCCAATCCATATATTTTGACTAAGGTGTAGAGTTGAAAATGTCAGCGCTTGTGAAAATAGGGCGTCTAGAGTTAGAAGGTTGATTGCTTGCTGAAGCTTGTTGTATACATCAGTGGGGCTATTTAGTATCACTGGGTAAAGTGTACATCAAATGGCTGTCAAATGACGTGTTTTGTATTTGCTATCTCTTTTGTATTTCTATTATTCACATGTGATAGCAAATAAAACACGTCATTTGACAGTTATTTGATATACATTTGACCCAGTGATCATCACTTAAAAGATACGGAATCAGCCCTCTGATCGTTTTCAAAAGTGGGCTATATGTGTCTGAGGGAATACATAACATTAGTTAAATAACTAGACGTTTTCGTTGCCGGACTGCATTGCGATAAGCATTTGAGTGACAAACTTTTTTACAAGACAATTTAAACTTGCGATTTTTTATCGCAATGTTATGTCAGGACCCTAAAACATATTTGACAGTTGACTTACTTTTATTCTTAAGCTTTCGAAATGAAATTAAAGACAGCAATTCCGACTCATCATAAAATTCGTCAGACGGTCTCATTTTCATATTTCATAGCTCAGGAAATGTACTGTCAAAAGAAATATTTTAAATTGACTTCAAAGCGGAAATTTGAAAGATGACTGGTATTTCGACATAGTCCATATTTAATGAACTAATTAATGTTCTTTTATATTTTTCGAGTTGTTGCAAGTGTTTTTTAAATAGGTAGCGACAGAATAATAGTAGGTAGGTACTATAATATCTTGACGAATGTTATTTTGTTGTTTGTTTGTACCACAAGTACAAAAACAGAAGAGGTTTTTTCTCTTTAAAATTGAGTCGATTTAGAAAAAAAATCAATTTTGCAAGGTTTCGTGGAAAAATCACATCACCTAAAAATACTTCAATAGTATATTTTCAACCTAAAGCTGGGTTGATGAATATAAAGGGTGATTTTTAGTTTTCCAGCTATCTTCCCCTACAAACCGTATTATAATAGCGAACAATGATCTCATTTCGGCAGAAATATCTAGGATAGTGATAGAATTTCGGAAAACCTTCTCAAGACTACCACCTAGTCATATTCACCGAGTCTGCTACGAAGTACTTGGTAAGAAGGCTATTGGCTAATATTCTATGAATGAGTCAGGTCCTAACATAGTGAAAACTATCTAAGTCTACGTAAACATGTACATATTCGTAAGTAAAAAATAGCATCTTCACGCAGCGGTGGATTTACACTAGGGGCAGTCGGGGCAAGTGCCCAGGGCGGCAAATATTTTAGGGCGGAAAAATTTTGAAAGTGATAAAATTTTTTTAGTCTTATCGAGATTTCCCAATATAATTAATTGATACTATTATTTTTTTTGTTTAATTGATAATTCAAGAAATTCAATTCATTCATTATTTATGAATTATAATTTTGGCATTTTTTTAATAAAATTTAATAATCAAAATGATTTAATCAATTTGTTTCCTTGGAGATTTTAAATAATAATAGATTTTTATATTTTCTGGAATTAAAGAAATTTAATTAGTGTTTATTTTTGAAAAATTGAAAAAAAAATCAGAATTATGTTCTGCATTTCTTAAAACATTAACTTTAACAATCAATCCATTAAAAAAACCTGGATATCGGTTGACCCTAAAGGCCATCCCTGTAACTTCCCGCCAATTCCATACCTTAACGCTTGAAATTGCACTTACGACGTATCTAAGCTCTTCGAGCTCAAAAATACAATTTGTGTATTATTTTGAGCTCTCCGAGCTCAAAGAAATAGCTTTTGTATGCTTTTGTATGATTTTGAGCTCGAAGAGCTGATAGAAGTTTAATAAAACAGTATTTTTTGAATTTTCAAACTATAATAATTTCTAAATGAATAAATCGATTTTCACGCGGTTGGCAGTATTCCACGCACTTTTCCAGAATCTATGATAAACTTTTGAACACAAACTGATTCAACCGAAAATCTTAGGAAAATTTGAAAAATTCACTTTTTCCGAATTTTTTCGACAACGATAACTCATGAATACATCAACCGATTTTCACGTTCTTAGTTGACGATCGACGTGATTTTTTGAACTCTAATAATTATTAATGAAATAATTATTTTATTCTGTCAAAAACGATCCAAAAAGAAATGTTGAAGTTATGTGAACAAACACTTTTTTCAAAATTTTTCGTTTTCGATAACTCGAACGAATCAACCGATTTTGACCGGATTGATGGCAATCGACGTGGTTATTCATACTTAAGAGCTGATTAGTTTTTGGAATTAGTCGGGATGCAATTTAGAAGTTATTCCAAAAAAAACGATTTTTTTAAAATTTCTTTTTTCGAATACTAAGGAGAATTTTATTTATAATATTTAATATTATAATAGTTTTATTTTATAATAGTTTACGAAAACTCAAAACACGCTTTTTATAAAAAAAAAACAAACTAAAAAAATGAATTTTAATAAATTTAAATTAAGAAAAGTGTTAAAAAATTAAATAAATATAAATTAATAATAATGTTAATAAAAAATATTGTTAAAAAAGCTTAGGGTGCTTTTTTAAGATATTATAAAAATGAAGATCACTCAACTCGTATCTGTCAAT
>NJDC01019490.1:0-15927 GCA_002245475.1 Calephelis virginiensis
TATTTCATTTAAATTAATTCTAGCGGTCTGTCGTCGGACTTGACTACTTGATCCCCTGGTCGGGCAACAAAAAAATTAGAATATGTGTATTTGTTATCTATAAAATAAAAATTAATTGTTATATGTGTTGGTAGGCGCATAACTTCCGATCGACTAAACCGATTTGGATAATTCTTTTTTTGTTGTGTTAGTTATTGTCAGAAATAGGTTCTTATGAAGAGAAAAACCTTGAAAATTGCAGGGAACTTCGGAACAACAATACTTTATATTTCTCCATACAAATGAACGGGTGAAACGAAGTTCGGCGGATCAGCTAGTTTTCTGATAAAAATATTGTTGCCCGGGATTGGATATGTGCCTGGCTGATGATAGGCTTGCCACGTATCACTTTGTGGGAGTTAGTGGCTTCCGCTAGTCGTGGGTGGTTGTTGTACCTCTGCCTACCTCTTCGGGGATATGGGTGCGAAGATACTTTTTTGTTATATCATGTTTACCATATATATGATGTATGGTTGGTCAAGTGTCTAGCGCACACGCCTAAATACACCAACCATCCGCGAGTATCGGGTTCGATTCCCGACGGGGGCAGGCATTTGTGTGATGAACATTTAGATATCTGTTTTTCCGGGTCTGGGTGTTAATTAAATTTATTCTGGTCTCTACTTAAGTATTTTATGTATTAGTATTGTTAACTACCAGTCGGTAGTCATACCCACCCATAACAAAAACATATGATTTGCTTACTTTGGGGTTAGGTTCAATTTGTTTAAATTGTAGACTTTGAAATTAAATACTTTAAGCCTAAACCTGATTTCAGAAATAATCTTGACATCTTTGTATATGTTTACGTAATTTATGTATTAGTATTGTTGACTACCAGTCGGTAGTCATACCCACCCATAACAAAAACATATGATTTGCTTACTTTGGGGTTAGGTTCAATTTGTGTAAATTGTAGACTTTGAAATTAAATACTTTAAGCCTAAACCTGATTTCAGAAATAATCTTGACATCTTTGTATATGTTTACGTAATTTATGTATTAGTATTGTAAACTACCAGTCGGTAGTCATACCCACCCATAACAAAAACATATGATTTGCTTACTTTGGGGTTAGGTTCAATTTGTGTAAATTGTAGACTTTGAAATTAAATATTTTAAACCTAAACCTGATTTCAGAAATAATCTTGACATCTCTGTATATGTTTACGTAATTTGTGACTACTCTAATTTACATAAAAAAAGTATCTTCACGCCCATATACCCTAAGAGGTAAGCAGAGGCGCAACCAGGGCACCCACGACTAGCCGAAGATACTAAGTCCCACAATGTGATAGGTGGCAAGCCTATCGCCAATTGGGCACATTTCCAATCCCGAACAATATTTTTTTTAATTAGAAAATTGGAAGAACCCAATTTTCAATTTGTTGCCCAACCCGAGAATCGAACACGGGGCCGGCCTCATGCAGTCAAGTCCGACAAGTGAACCGCTAAAGCACAGAGTTACATGATAACATATTATTATGTTGTTAAGTAGCAAACCGAGGGTTGACATTTCACGATTAAATTGCTCGGGTTTTTAAAAGTGTCAATAGTCCACGAAATCGGCATGTTTGTATGAAAAGGGTAATAAATGTGGAGAAATCGAGACAAGTCAAGAATGGTGACATTTGTTACTCTATTGTGTCTTTGGCAACTCGGACTTGCCGTGAAGATATCAAAAGTCAAAAGTCATTTATTCTGTTTCTTCAGGTATTACACTGATGATATATCCTCCAAAATTGGTCTCTAAAACCTGCCAAGTAGGCGTACAGATTTATTACACAAATTTGTTTGTGGGTACTTAAAAATATTTTTGTTTATTACTTAAAAACAACGATAATTAGGTTTGTGCCACACTGTAACAATAATTATAATTAAAACATTAGCACGTATTATGAGACGTGTACCATTACATTTAACCATATTATTGTTCTATAAAAACATAACACGAATTCATGGTGCAACATAATATTAACTAAACAGAAGATAAATATGATAAATAAACTGACTTCACTATACGATTTCCATATTGAAGCTAAAATATTTCAATATTTCAAAATGTATGTATATTGCAAACCAAATAGCTACTTAGGATTTAAAAATGTATAAATAATTAAAAATGTTACAAATAGCTGCTATTTATCAAATGAGGCTGAACTAAAAGTATCTTCGGTGATCTTTGAATTTAAATGTTTTTTTTTAATTTAAGCAATAATCAGATAGATTTTGTGATGGTGGATAATATACATATAAGTTTGCCTGTGTGTTACTTACTGCTTGGTTTTAAAACTTGTATGGTTACCGGTTACTAAAAACTCTCAACGGGAATTTATCAGTAACAAGCACTAACTTTGTTTTTTTACGCTATTGGAAGGAAAATACGCAGACGGATTTCCTGATGGTAAGAAATTCCCGCCGCCTCGAGACACCAAAGGTGGTAAATGGTGCGTTGCCAACCTCAAGCCGGGATGTTAGGCCTCGAGCAAAAGTAAGTTGTTCCTTATCCTCTGAAGCGTAACACGTCAACGACAAGCGCTGACGGCAGGAATAGGTAGGCGTTGGTAACAATCTGTGCGAGCCGTTGCAAGACTCTACCACCGGAGGACGTCCACTGCTGGACATAGGCCTCTCCCAAAGAGCGTCACAAGTCACGGTCACCAGGCGCTTGTAACCAGCGACTCCCCGCGACTTTGACCAGATCATCAGTCCACAGGGTAGGGGGTCGTCAAACACTACATCCTCCGGTGCGGGGCCGACAATCGAGAACCTTTCTTTCCCAGCGGTTATCGGTTCTGCGAGCAATGTGACCTGTCCATTGCTACTTCAGCTTAATACATAACTTTTTTAATGTCATTTTAATCGACAGTTTTAGTAAAGGCGATGCTACTTAAGCAGGGCTTACTACCTAGTTATGTGCTCGGTATTAGTAACTACAGCCGACGCTAGCCTCATTTATAGAGGTAAAGGAAGTGATTTATAGTATTATTGTCTTCCACTACAGCATTGAGGTGGAGCATATATTAAAACTTTACTAGCTAGTTCCTCCAATATATTAAATTTATGAGTGTGTACAAGGAAAGTCCTATTTTAGTTCTTCGAATTTAATTACGTGATATGTTATGCTTATTAATATATTATTACTAGCTGACCCGGCAGACGTTGTTCTGCTATATTTTTAATGTCATTTTAGTAAAAAAATTGAGTGAGTCACCCTTATCACTTAAGGGTATGAAAAATAGATGTTGGCCGATTCTCAGACCGACTTAATATGCTCAGAAAATTTCATGAGAATCGGTCAAGCTGTTTCAGAGGAGTACGGCAACTAACAGTGTGACATGGAAATTTTATATATTAGACTAGCTGAATCAGCAGACGTTGTTGTGCTACTTTTTTAAAATGGGATTTTAGTTAATAAAATGGTGTGAACCACCTTCGTTACTTACAGGAATGAAAAATACGATCACAAAATTTCACGAAAATCGGTCGAGCCGTTTCGGAGGAGTTCAATCACGCACACAATAACACTAGAATTTCTATAAAAGATGTTACGTACTGTTTTAGAATGACCTGAGAATCTTGTATTAATATACCTAAAAAATCTGTACCCAGAAATCTGAATTAATAAATAAGTGTATGTGTGTTCTTTCCACGCATCTTGTAAAAGACGAGCATAGGCGCTGTCACTAACAACATGATATTTGACTCGATGGTAGAATTTTGTACCAACTTCCCCAGATTGGTACCACCATTTTACCTCTTTCTGCACCTATAACATCATCGCTTGCAGTTGACTTGCTCAGGTTCAGAGGGTAAGGTAGCCGATAAAAATTTACTTTTTTTCCATGCCAAAAATTCTGATTTTAGATTGGCAACGCTCTATTACCATCTTTGGTGTCTTTACGCGGCGTGGATTTCTTATCAGCAGGAAATCCGTTTGCCTTCCAATATCTAAGTAATTATCATAAATAAAATCAATATATCAATAAAAATAAATAAATAAATATCCCTGGACGAGTCATACAAATTGAATCTAACCCCAAGGTAAGCAAATTATATGCTTGTGTTATGGGTGCTAGTCAACGATACTAATACATAGAAATACTTAAATATATACCAGAATAAATTTAATATACACCCAGACCCGGAAATGCAGACATCTAAATGTTCATCACACAAATGCCTGCCCCCATCGGTAATCGAACGCGAGCCTTGCGGTTGGTCGTTCAGTTAAGCGTGTACGCTAGCCACTCGACCAACGAGGCGGTAAAAATGTCTGTCTACTCTACTGTCTACTGGGATTCAAACCTAAGACTAGAGATAAGATATTTAGCGTAAGCTTGTTCGTTAACCCCCCTACCAATCACAAATCTTATTATTTTTTTTCTTTCAGAATCTGCATCTGTTATCGTGCACGTGTTAAGTGGAGAGCGACCAGCCGCCATGCAAAGCTCTGGCTCAAACCCTCCACAACTCAACCCTGCGCTGCTGACAGCCTTCGCAACAACCGCCACCTTCAGTCCAAGAAGGACAGGGTTAACCTACACTATGACCATCCTTGTTGCACACGTAGCCTCATGTGTCGTAGTCCTCTACGTATTTATTTTCAAGTTGGTCATGCAAGTATTTGTCGGCAAAAATTTTAGTATTAGTCATTTTTTTAGATGACCAATACGCAAATTGATTAAGGCAACCAAATAATGTAAATTTTAATAGTCTTATAAAAACGCTTGTATGTATAAGTTCAAAAAATGTATTAAAAATACAACGATTTGTAGGTAAAATTACCTAGTTTAAAGTTTAAAAGCTTCTTTTATAAGTTAAGCTTTGATAAACTACACAAAATGTAAAACGTCTTATGTAATATTGGGAGATAGATAATACGGATTTTATTGTGATAAATCATTATATGGTGAACTATCTTCTACATAAGGAAGCACCAAAAGGTCACTTCAAATCCTACGACAAATACTATGACGACAGGAACATTTAGCGTTTATTGTCGTCACAACGCAACAGTTATAAGATACATTATTTTGTTACAAAACGCGAAGATTTTTTTTTGTACAAGAGGAAGCAAATGAGCAAGTGTGTCATCTGATGGAAAGTGATCACCGCCGCCCACGGACATCTGCAACACCAGGAGTATCACAGATTAGTTCCCAACCTTTAAGGTATGAGTATGCTCTTTTTTAATGTTCTTAAGTCGTTTGGCAATACCACTTTTCGTTGAAAAAAATCAATGCCACTTTTCGTTATAATTTTGTAACTCAAGAACGGGCTCACTTATTCAAACCAAATGTTTAGGCTTTGTTCGGACTATTTTGAAGATGGTTTATGGCAATAAAATTTGCATAAAATCGGTGGAGCGGTCCTCATTTATCACATTTTTTGTAACAAATGAATCCAATAAATGGCCGATCATTTTGTTAATGGGTATTTTTCAGTCAAAAAAGTCATCAAAAAAGTTAATGTCATTCATATTGTAATATACGTAGCGAAGCACGTACCGGGCCGTATGGGCATGATACGTCTCTGACGCGAGCTCCGAATGTGGAAATCAGCTTCAGATAAAATTGTCTAATACCCTTTCATTGTTTTCCTTTAAGGGGTTGGCTGGAAGAAATTTCTTTTTCTAGAAATAAGCTAGCTCTTTGCACTTGCGTTTATTTCAGTCTTACGTTTTTTTTGTAATTATTGTTGTGTACAATAAAGAGTTAATAATCTTATTTAAAAAATATTAAAAAATTGAATAAAAAGAGTTCATAATATTAATAATAAATTTAAATATACAAGTCTAACTATTGTCATCTTCAAATTGGTTTTATGCTGGCGTACATCAACGACAAAAGAATCTTAAAGCTGTCTACGATGTGCGGTCTTTTTTGCCTACTATTCCGAACTAACAGTGGCCGTAATTAATCACCTAATTAATTATGGTGATTAAAAAATGTTTATTTGCTTTTGACAAAATACCTTGTAACCAGGCAGTTGGCTAGTCAAACGAAAAAAATAAATCAGCTCAATTTCATACTTATTGGTCTAATGGTCCAATATTAACGTTGACTATGTGAGACTCGATTCGATTCCTGGGCATCTAAAATGTGTTTTTAATTTTTCTCATAAAAACAAAGTTACTCAGGATTTGCTTAGTTGCCACCTTGTGGTCTGTCTTCGGCAACTGATGGGTGACCTGGTTGTACCTCTGCGGAAAATATTTACTTCTGTAGGTAATTCAAGAGTTTTTGAGGGAACTGCTACAAGCAATTAATATCAATAAAATTTTGCAGTTAGACTTAACTTTATAGCTCGAGATATATGAATAGCCAGATTTTCGTAATTACAAAAGGTACAAGTTTCTCAGTATACGGATACAAATTTGAGTTATAGAGATACTATAGAGTTGAGATGAATTAAACGTTTTGTAGATATAAAGTGCATATAATCAAAAACTAACTATCTTTCTAGGTTTGATGCGTATTTTTCGTGTAATTTTTTGTATAAAATCAATATTCAATTTTTTACCAGACATCTACAATCGTGACAACCACCTGCCACAGACCTTTATCATAGTTAATAACAATTATGGTACTTAATTTATAACTGCTTTAATATAAGCTTTTTACATTATAGCTGAATTTCATACAATGTTGATTAGATAACCATTATGCGACGTTTCCTCAGTAATCAGATACACTTGTAACTCTCAGATTTTACTTTATATAAAAAAAAGTGTGTGTGTACTTATGTACACGCGTTAGAAGTTATACTTCTTCGACGTAATAAGATAAAAATCTTTTTAAAAACTAAAATGTTACCTATAGCTAACTTCATAGCTAACTTCATCATGTCGGTTTTTCGTGACGGTGTGCGCGCGCATCGTAAAAATTTACCCTCATCATTTTTTCCTAACGCGCCAAAAGAAGTATAACTTAAAAAAAATATTTTTCTTTTTGAATTACTATACCTTTGTTTAATCAGTTAAAAAACTTTATTTTACTACACCTTTGGTAAACCATGTCTAAAAGTAGCCGCAGTTTTTATCTGAGCTAGAAATATACGCTGCGAAACTTTTAGCTTTCATAAAATTAACAAAGTCTGGCTATTGGATATCAATGGATCTTACTTTATAATTTTGTTATCATTTAGCTATTTTGTGTCTTTTTTACACTATTTTACAAATATCATAAAAACAGTATAACAGTGATCAAATTGCCTACTGATCTGCAGTTTTGCGAAATTGTATGGTTTGTGCAAATATCTAAAGTGTAAAAAAATACTAAAACGCCAGCATAAAATAATACTATATATGTATATATATATTATTATCGCCTCTGTGGTCTAGCGGTTCAGTTGTTGGACTTGACTGCATGAGGTCCCGGGTTCGAATCCCGGGTCGGGCAACAAAAGAAAATTGGGTTTTTCCTATTTTCTAAAAAAAAAATGTTGCTCGGGATAGGATATGTGCCCGGTTGGCTATAGGCTTGCCACCTATCACATTGTGGGACTTAGTATCTTCGGCTGGTCGTGGGTACCCTGGTTGTGCCTCTGCCTACCTCTTCGGGGATAAGAGCGTGAAGATACTTTTATATATTATTTTTTATAAAATAATACTTAGTATTTCTTTCAATGAAAAAAAAAGAATCTCTAATCCAAATTATCTCTTTAACCAGTGTAATCTCAATTCCATAAAGCGATTAAGAGAAAATCGATTCCAATATCTCGGATTCAGCGTCTACTGAGATTCGATATGAAACTTAATCAATAAGTAACTCGTATAAGCCGGCATATGTTCGTTCTGCCACGCTGTGTCTTATCTACCGAATAAACACTAGATATTGGGTCACAGTAAGCTCAACCCAAGTATCATATTAAGTTCTTCGATATTACGATAGGTACTCGTAATACAAACAGAGCAGTAACATAGAAGTACATTTTTTCTACATTCACGTAATCTTTGGCTCGTTGTTTGTAGAGTTGTAGTGGTTATGTTTGATATTTTCTTTCAGGATTTTTAATTTTTTTTTTATGATACTGGAAGGCAAACAAGCAGGTGGATTTCCTGACGGTAAGAAATTCACGCCGCCTAGAGACACCAAAGGTGGTAATGGTGTGTTGCCAACCTGAGGCCGGGATGTTAGGCCTCGAGCTAAAGTAAGCCACCTTACCCTCCAACCCGGAACATGTCATGACGTTATGGCAGGAATAGGTAAGGCGGTGGTACTACCAATCCAGGTGAGTCGCTGCGAAACTCTACCACCTAGTCA
Organism: Calephelis virginiensis; assembly: GCA_002245475.1. Lineage (NCBI taxonomy): Eukaryota > Metazoa > Arthropoda > Insecta > Lepidoptera > Riodinidae > Calephelis > Calephelis virginiensis. The sequence continues at coordinate 8,307 of NJDC01019490.1, forward strand.
AATATCACGGTGATAGTGACGGTAAGCCTTTGTATTTTACGAGCTGCCTGGCAGGAAGGCCGATGATCTATTCTGCAAAGGAGCCCGGACCAACACGAGGAATATAAGAATATTAAACAGTAGAAGAAGAGTAATATGTAACTATTTAAATTTTTATTCAAATTCTATTATTAGCATTACAATAAAGAAAATTTTTAAATCTGAAACCACCAATAGGATGTAAAGATCTTTATAAAACTTGTGTGGCACTATCTTAAAATAACAACGTATCTTTCACTGTCAAATCTAATCTAATAATAACGTATATCTTTGCTATAGTGTAATTGTCGGCTTCTTGCAGTTTTACAGCGCTTAAACAAATAATACTCTTCTCTTTGCAGTATTAAATATTGATGGATTTATCTCCAGCTTCCCACTGCATTTTGTGATCGGTATAAGCGCATTTGGACGGATTCAGCCACAATAATCGCTGCATGAGACAGGCGAGTGCAATAGCAATGTCAAAACCATTTCACTACAAAGACTAATGTGTATAAGCCTTCACTATTCGGGACATTGTAATGTTAAGTTACTGTTTAACATTTGTTTTAGATAAAAAATAAATACAGACTTTTTCAAGGTAAAACATGCCTAAGTATCTTTACGTTTATGTCTCCGAAAGAGTAGGCAGAGATATAACTAAGCCAAAACAAATAAATAAATAAATAACAAATAAATATCCCTATATACACATAATTAATGCTGGTGTTACAGATGTTAGACAGATTATAACACATAGAAATACTTAAATAGATACCTGAATAAATCTTATAAACACCCAGAACCGGAAATGCGATCTTTAAATGTTCCTCACACAAATACCTGCCCCCGTCGGGAATCGAATCTGAGCCTCGCTGTTGATCGGGGTAGTTAAGCGTGTACGCTAGCCACTCGACCAACAACTACAATTAGCCATTGTTCTATCATGTAATGGGTTACAAAATTTCGCCCTCGATCAAATATCAAAAACACATTTTTGAGTTACTTGACCCTAGAATCGAACCCGAAACGCCATGTACGTAATGCGAATACCGGATTTCTATTAATAACTACTGTAAAAGTTGTATCTCATTTTGTAGATCTCATAAACTAAAAAAATCTCTAGGCCATAGAGTCGATAGCAAAAAAACATATACTTTGAGCACCAAAGATGTTAACAGTTTGTTGTTTGTGTGATGTGCCCAGCAAAGGTTAAGGTGCTCTTATGTACGAGTAAGTTTACTCTGCGTTCCAGAACGGAACACGACAGTAGTTTCAGCGCGGCGGCAGGGACAGACCAACAGTCGTATATTCAAATGTATAGTATCTTAGTATTTTGAAGATACTTTTTCTGATAAAGATACTTTTACAAAAGAGATACAAAATATACCTAAGTGTAAAACTAAACGTGCCGTTGCTAATGAGATATAAAATTGATACATATCCGTTCATGCACTGAAGAACTATGATGTCACAGATACAAAAACACGTCAAATTTATAATAATCGTTTTCCGTTGGAAGTAAAACATACAACAATGTCTCAAGCTCTGCTCCATTAGAGCGACTCTTTTCTTTTGGAGGTATGATCATGGAAATCGTTTTATCGAAGGAAAAGCAGTGATAAGTTGTTTGGAGAGCTAGTTTTACTTAAATTTAACTTGAATTGTATAGTGGAACGTTGCCAAAACTCTGGAGTCTAGATAATCTTTAATAATCCTCTTTCCGCGTTATCATCTCATCACCCTGAATGGATAAAATGATTTTGTCAATTAATTTTTTTATTATAATGACTATTAATGAAGGTCCGTATAAACAGGAAAACCGGGAAAATTGCAGTAAAAATGGAAATACCAATAGTTTAATTTCAATGTAATATCAAATGATATGAAGTTAGATTGGCTAATATGTGTACAGTAATCTAAACGCATATCCTATTAATATTATAAATGCGAAAGTTTGTGAGTATGTATGTATGGATGTTTGTTACTCTTTCACGCTCGAATGGCTGAACGGATTTGTCTGAAATTTGGAAGACTGATAGATTGTGACCTGGAATAACATATAGGCTATTTTAAATCCCGATCGCACACCGGGTTTCTGTGAAAACGCGGGCGAAGCCGCAGGTAGCAGCTAGTATTTAATAATTATGATGGTAAAATGTAAAAACTATGAAAAACGTCAATGTGCAAAAATGTTACCTTTAGTTGAATTTTTGAAGATTTTAAACGCAATAAAGTAGATTCTAATGAAGACTTGCCGACATGGCTTTGTAAATGTTGGCACCTGATACTTTCTGTTTGCTTTGCAACAGACTTGGCTTGAAGATATGTATGGATATACGAGCTTATCTATTCGTATATGTATGTATAAGAAGATATGTATCTCCATTGCACATGGATGGATGAATTTCACATTTTTTTGTTGTGATTATTGTTAGGAAATGGATCTTATGACGAGAAAAACCGGGAAAATAGGAAAAACTGTTAGTAGTTGTTAATGTCAAGTGATATACAATTCGATCGGAGAATATACACATAAAAATTCGCCTTTTTTGCAAATTAATGACATAGGATTATTTAGATTTTGATATCGCGGTTTTAACTTTATAATTTTAACATGATTAAGTTTAGACCGGGCTGAACACTCAAAAACTCGGTAACCGGACAATGACCGAGTTGGGGCTGATATTTAGAGCAGTAAGAAACTAGGCAACTCCAATAACTAGTTCAAATACGGGACTAAGCCAATTTATAGTTATAGTAGCTTCGTCAGAGTAAAAGCTTTGTTTTCATACAATATTTTACCTTCTTTGTGGTACTTAGGGGACGGTTTTTGAAAAAAAAAGGCCCATGAACTCGGCCTATTGAACTTGGGTTTTTATCTATAACTAACATTTGCTCGTGGCCTAACATCCCGTCCTCAGGTTCGTAACGCACCATTACCACCTTTGGTGTCTCTAGGCGGCGTGAATTTTTACCATCAGGAAATCCGTCTGCTTGTTTGCCTTCAAATGTCATAAAAAAATCTATATACATATCAAATTGTATTAAAATCAGTCCAGTGGTTTAGCCGTCAAAGCGTAACAGACTGACAGACGTTCGCATTTATAATATTAATATGAAAGTATGGCGAAATTAAACTACGCATGGTAGTTGTAAAAGCCATAAAAGAAAAAGAAGAAAAAAGAATATGAAAGTATTGACTGGAGTTTTGGCACCGAAGTCGAAGCTTTTTCATAATTATAGATTTTCGTGTTTGATTGAGAGAAATTACTCAATTTTGGTGGATTTTTTTTACAATTTTGGTCAGTGAAATGTACAAATGAAATAATCATGAAGAAATAAGCGTATCTGTTTCTATACTTCTTATCGTCGGTGCTTGGTGGAATTCCATTCTTGATGCAATTTACTTAGAAACACTTGTACTTCCCACAATATATCGAAATCGATCTATCGAAACCGGTTGGCTAAACCATAAAAATAAAAAATAATAAATTTTTTTGTGGAAAGTACAAGTGTTTCTAAGTAAATTGCATCAAGCGTATCGGTATTTCCTCGTTTGTCACAAAATCTCTCTATATGAACTTGAGTAATGAGGCCACCGCTGTACGCAAGACCCAGACATGACTTATTGACCACTTATAACGAATTAAAATTTAATCCCAATTTTGGTAAATTTAATGCAAATTGATACAAATTTCTACTTGATAAATGGCTAAATACTAGCGTAAATACCAAAGTCTAAAAAAAAGAAGTATGGACTGCATCCAGTTATTTTCGCTTATAAAAGTAGTTTAGCTTTTATATTTCTGCCACTTTAATGAATATCATGTTCCGGTCCAGACAGTAAGGCAGTCGACGCATCTATAACATCTTAATTGTCTCTAGGTTTCGGTTGTCTCGAACAATTTTAAAAGCTGTGTGCCTGTTGGCTGTATTATCACATACATATAAATATATTTTTTTTGAAAAAAATACTAATAGGAGAACTGAAATAAATTGAATATGAATTTTACTTTGAATGGTTGCATGCTACTAGTGTGGCGTTGACTACATGTGGTTTTGAGTTTAATTTACGAATTGGACTATTAAAAATGCAAGTTTTTAGTTTCTCATAAAATATCAGTATTTTAGGTTAGATAAATGGCCGGTTGGCTATAAATTTATTATCATATTGTAGGTGCATTCGGCTAATCATCGGTGTCCTTGTCGTAGCTGCCTACTTCTAAAGATACTTTCTTTAAAACTAATTAAAAAGACTATAGATGATGTGCCAGTGTAATATTTAACTGATACCAAATTTACACCTTCAAGTACTCCTAATCTGTCCTCAACTACAAAATCGCCGCTGCGATCTAGCGGTAGGGCGTCGGACTCGACTTCTTGAGGTCCCGGGTACGATCTCCCGGTCCGGCAACAAAAGAAATACTATAATGTGTTTTCAATTTTTAAATCGAAATGACGTTGCGTAGGACTAGATAAGTACCCGGTTGGCAGTAGGTCTGCAACCTATCATATTGTGGAACTAGGTATCTTCGGTTAGTCGTGGGTGCCAGGTTAAGCCTCTGCCACAATCTTCGGGAGTATGGGCGTGAAAATACAACTACAAAATAAAGTTAAGACATACAACACTCCTTGAAAAGCTTATAGAGATTATTGTTAGTTGCATTGTCATAATTAATGCATTTTTGTACATACATTTTATTACGTAGTATAAATGTATTCTCGTAAAGTTTCGTGCTAGGTCTAACTTCTTCCATATAGTAGAAGATCCGAAACTACATCGACCGAGCTGATAATTGAATAAAACATATTTTATAGTCAATTAAGTATAGTAGCGATCATATTAAAAGTGGGTTGCCGAAACATATCCTGGATCGAATATTTTTAGTTATCTAAAAAAAATGTTTTTCATGTTTCTAATTGTTTTCATGTCCAGTTCCAGTTTCAGTTTCAGTTGTTTTCAAGTCGCCTCTGTGGTCTAGCGGCCCGGGTGTTGGACTTGACTGCATGAGGTCCTGGGTTCGAATCCCGGGTCGGCCAACATAAAGAAAATTGGATTTTCCAATTTTCTAATTTAAAAAAATGTTGGTCGGGATTGGAAATGTGCCCGGTTAACGATAAGCTTGCCACCTATCACATTGTGGGACTTAGTGTCTTCGGCTAGTCGTGGGTGCGTTTGTTGTACCTCTGCCTACCTCTTCGGGGATATGGGCGTGAAGATACTAATTGTTTTCATGCAATTTATGTTAATGTGATATACGTCAACATAAAATTGTAATAAAAATTGGAATAAAACTGCACACATATTGATATATTTTTTCTACTATCCGATTCCGTGAAAGCATCGACAATTATCTCTTTATACCTGGCAATAAAGATAAATAACAGGCAACTAAACTTCTGCAACTCCGTGTTATACCTATGATAAGTAAATATAAAAAAAAATCTTAATATTGCATCAATTAATTATTAAAAACCATTTTAAAAAATAAAATAAAATGTTCAATTTTTAGACAACCCATTTTTATTATGTTTCTGGCTATAAAACCGGTTTCATCCTATTATCAGCTCGATGTAGGTCAACCTAACTTCGGATCCTAGACTAATATTCATTACTCTTATCAAACAAACACGGTTTGAAGACTCTTGACACGACCTCAGAAAAACCCGAGCGATTTGATAATAAAATATCAACCAAGGTTTCTCCGGATATATCCATGTATTTTATATCACAAGATAATATGTGTGATATTTTATCATCCCAAATTAGAAACCCTCGCTGAAGCTAGTAGCGAAAATTGGGACGTGCTGTGCCACTTTCTGTACAAATCTAATAAGTGATATAAGCTAAGCGACTGTGTCACAGGCTTCTGTTTTATGTTTCGTAGAAGTTAGGAGTTATTAAAATTTAAGCAAGATGCCGCAGTGAACGTTTTTATTTTGTTTTTTTTTAAGTTAATTTGCTCTTTCGCCCGGCCCCAGCGGCTAAGACCTTTACGCCATTCTGCCATGTCTTCCGTAATAATAAATATTATTTTTAACATAGTCATAAACAATAACTCTTACAATTTACAATTTGTCATTTTGTTAATGGCTTAACGGTTTCGCTTACAACAGCATTAGTGGTAAAATTTAAACAAAGTTAAGTTTAAGTTTTAACCCTGATGATGCAGTTACTTAAACTTAACTTGGTTTAAGTTTTAAACATAATGATTCTGTAATTTAACCTAACTTAGTTTAAGTTTTACCCCTAACCATGCTGTTATAACGAAACCGGTAAACTATTTATGAAATAACCCTATTAATATTGTAAATGCGAAAGTATGTATGGGTGTTTGTTTGTTACTCTTTAACGTTCGAATAACTGAACGGATTTGTCTCAATTTTGGAACACAGATAGATTGTGACCTAAATTAACATAAAGGCTACTTTTAATCCCGATCGCATAATGGGTTCTTGTAAAAACATGGCAGTAAAAACATCGAAGCGGCAAGCAACAGCTAGTTAATTATAATTATAAACAGCACAAGTGTTTCTATAATTTAAAATATGAACACTTCACGTGCACTTCTACAAAACGCGACCAACGTTGAATTTAACTCAATACGTATACGAAATTCAGTAATTTTGTTGCGAGGTTCTCGCAAAACTGTATCAATATGTACAATCAATACTATAGATTATACCAACCACACCGAGATTTGCTGCCAATGATGAGATACCTGCATAATCTGCCACTTTATTGGTTGATTCCCGGGCAATCAACGAATCAGGTTGCTTAGATTTTGTAACAAAGATTTATGTGAACTACATAGTTGACTTTTTATGGTAAAAGATAGCGAGCAAGCACATGGCTTCCTTGAGGGTGAAAGATAACCGTAGCCTGTAGAGACCATAGATGTTGTTGGTGCGTTGCAGTTCTGTGGTCGGGGTGTTAGGGCAATTGAGCAAGTCTACTCGCTACCCTACCCTCCAGATTGGAACATGACACTTTCATCATAGCGGCAGGAATAGCTAGGAATTAGTAACAAATATTTGACAGTCATCAAGAATTTATATGAATAATATCATTAGCAAGCCGACCACCGACGGATTGGTAACACCGCCTTACCTACTCCTGCCGCCATAATGCCCATGCATGCCGTTGACGTGTTCCTGTTCGGAGAGTGAGGTAGCCGGTAAATTTACTTTTGCTCGAGGCCTAACATCCCTTATTACGTTGGCAATGCACCATTACCACCTTTGGTGCGTCTAGGTTTAATGAATTTCTTACCATCGGAAAATCGGCTTACTTGTTTGCCTTGCAGTATCGTGGAAAAACGAAAAAAAAACCTGGAGAACTTCGTAATGGTTGACGTTAATAGCTAGTTACAGTTTGTATAAAAAAAAAGTGTTATTTTATGTTTTCCTTACAATTTTCCCGGTTTTTCTGTTCATAAGAATCTTCTCCTGACAATAACCAACATATTAAAAGAAGAATTAGTCAAATTGGTTTATTCATTGGTTCATAATGCGATGACGCGAAAAATCCCCATTAATATGTATATAATATACCCAATAGGGCAATCACTCACCGGGACGCCATTGTGGCGTGGCTAGC
>NJDC01019492.1:0-12626 GCA_002245475.1 Calephelis virginiensis
TCAATCGGATATTATCCGAGGGTGGTGTCAATAGTCTCCGAAACCGGCGTGTTTGTATGAAAAGGGTTATGAATGTGAAGGAAGCAAGACTGGTTTGTCAGCATCGTGAGGTCTGGCACTCGATACTCTCTGCCTACCCCGTAAGGGACTTGGCGTGAAGATATGTATGTATGTATGTGGATATTTAAATTTATAAACTTTTTCCATCACTAAGGACGTTTATGAATATTCAAAAGAGTTTTGTGATTCTTGCGAAATTATATTTACATGTAGCAGAAGCTACTAGTCTAGTTTATTCTCAGACCAATAAATAAGTATTTATTGGCCTGAGATTTTACTATAATTTAAAAGACAAGTAGTAAGTATATAATTAACAAAAATAAAAGTATCTTCACGCGTCTAACCCCGAAAAGATAGGCAGTGGTTTGTATAAATATCTCTCGACAAGTTACACAAATTGACTCTAACCTCGAAGTAAGCAAGTCTATTATATTAATATATAAATTAAATGTCACGTTGTTTGTCCGCAACGGACTCCTATGCTACTTATCCAATTGCAATTAAATTTGCACACCGTGTGCAGTTTGTTCCAACTTGAAAGATAGAATAGCTTACATCTCAATTTATGATAAAAAAAATACCATCCGAGCCAAGCCGGAACATGTAGCTAGTTAGTTATATTTTATGAAGTGAGAAATCCAGTAGTAGTGTAAATAGTTTTAAATGTATCACCATTCGGGCGCTTACCCAATATCTAATTTATTAGAAAATAAAATTGAAAACACACATTTGAGATGCCCGATCTGAGACTACTAGACCACAGAGACGATAATAAGATCAATTGCTTTAAGTTTCTCTGTATTAAAGCTATCTTTGTCCCAGCCCTGAGACCTTTTCTATTTATTTTGCGAACCCAAAAAAGTACGATTAATCCTTTGCATGCCGGAACGCGGATCCGTGCAATCCAGTTATACTGCAGCGTAAAATTCGCGGCCGTGGTACCAGAGGCTAAGCACAAGACTATTATATTATACCACATAAATGATAGTACTTTCATACAGATAAAATTCGTGCCAAATATTCCCTAACCATTCAAAAATATCAAAATTGCACAACATTAATATTCAAGTTTACACTTCTGCTTTTTTTCCGTTTTTTTTTCAGGAGTCTTTTTTTTATTTTAGTGTTATCTATTTTTAAGCACTAAACACTGCAAGTACCTACACTTTTTTAGAATACAGTCTTACACTAATTAGAATGTTGCCACTTTTAATCCTTTTAATTATCTCCGAATTTAAAAAATACATTACAAGGCACCAAAAAGATTCTAGTTATTTGGAATGTCATTTCAAGGATGGTGAATACAAAAATATAATACGAAAGACGTGGTAGCATGGCCTAAATGTCTTAGCTGGCCCTAGAAAGGGGCAAATTAACCAAAAAAAAATATGTGCTAGTACAAGCGAATAAAAAAAAACTTTGAGAAAAAAACTTGTAACAAAAAGGACTAAATAATGTAGAGTAGCTTTTTAATTTAGAAATACTCCGCAAACAAGCAAACGGATTTCCTGATGGTAATAAATTCACGCCGCTTAAAAACACCAAAGGTGGTAATGGTGCGTTACCAACCTGTGGCCGGGCTATTAGACCTCGTGCAAAAGTAAGTCTACCGGCTAACTTATCCTCCTTACCGGAACACGTCAGCGGCAAGCACTGACGTTATGGCGGCAGGAATAGTTAAGGCGTTGTTACTAACCCTTGCGAGTCGCTGCGAAACTTTACCACCTAGTCAAATGTCATGGTGTTACTGACGGTAAGCCTGTGCTCGTGAGCATAGCTGACACGGGGAAATGGTATCCATTTCACTGCATCAATGTCAGTAAATGATAAAAAAAATAATTTGCTCACGACACCTAAAGTACCTGCCAAGTGTCAACACGTCACATGTCAAGCTGACAGTTACAATTTTAACATAATGGAAGCGAAAGCAAGAACAAATAAAAGGTCCTTGATTTGATATGTTTTGGCATTCCAAGTTTTTGTGTCAGTCTAAAAACGTACTTAAATTGTACAGGAAAAAAATATTCCAAAATATTTTATTAATATCCGAATCTGAATAATGCTTGGCTTTTAAAAACTTGTTACAGTGAATTCTGCCAACATCCCGCCGCAATAATTGTTTAATTACTACCCGCGACTTTGCAGTTAATATACATGGTGTTTTTGATACCGTGACGAAAACTTCTGCTGTAGTTTAGATTGGTACCACCGCCTTACTTATTCCTGCCGCGATAACGTCATAACGTGTTCCGGTTCGGAGGGTAAGGTAGCCGGTAAACTTACTTTTGCTCGAGGCCTAACATCCCGACCTCAGGTTGGCAACGAACCATTACCACCTTTTTAAATTCTTTTTTTAAAAGGTTTGTATGTCTCTTTTTTTAAAGTAGTTGATGGATTTCAACGTCAAATTTAAACGAGATTGACGTAAAAACTAATTTAGTCAAATGTCAAGAGTATTAAACATGTAAATTTTATCGTCAAACAAATTTTGGTTATTGTTAATATTTTATTATTAAACTATTTTACGAGGTAAATAGATTCCCAGGGGACATAATAACGTCGTGACGTGTTCCGGTTCGGAGGGTAAGGTAGCCGGTAAACTTACTTTTGCTCGAGGCCTAACATCCCGAACTCATGTTGGCAACCATTACCACCTTATGTGTCTCTAGGCGGCGTGAATTTCTTACCATCAGGAAATCCGCCTGCTTGTTTGCCTTCCTATAACATAAAAAAAGACAGTCTATTTACATATCAGACTTCTAAATTCCATTTACAGTTTTTGTCGGAAACAAATGGTGACATATTGTTTTTCACTCCGCAATGTATAGCGAACAATGTATCTGCATTAGGCCGTGCGCTATGAGCTGTAAGTGCCGACCGAATACGCTTTTTGTTACATTGCTGTCTTTAGTAAAAATGTGTTATTTATTAGATATTAAATAAAATCGAGTTGCGCTAAATAGCTTTAATGAAATAAAAGTGAAATCAATAAAAAAAATACAACAATTTTTGAAAAATTCATGAAATTTTCGACACAAATTTCCAACTTCATATGCATGTCTATCATGTACAGAAACCGTGATTGCATTTTTCGTCACGCTGTCATTTGACACGGTGTACAGCCCACTAATAAGGACTTTCATACAAATTTTTACCCCTGTTTCACCCCCTTAGGGGTAGAATTATCAGAAACGAATCAATACGCATCTATTAATTTTTAATGAGTATACCAAAAATAAAGTTTCTTATTTCTAACTTAAAGAATGACGGTCTTCAATACAAACTTTTAACTCCTGTTTCACCTCTTTAGGGGTAAAGTTTTTGAAATTCCGTCCTTAGTGGGCGTCTACTCAATAAAGCGATCCTACTCACCAAATTTCATGGCTATAACTCTAACAGGTTTTGCTCGGCGATTATGAATATCCAGACTGGATATGTTATTTTATTAATATAGATAAAAAGCCATCCATTTTATATTTTTTTAAATTATTAAATTTTGTACCTTTTTATCGATTATTTGCAATTCCATCTTGTCTTACGCCCTGTTATATTCAAGAAAATAGTAGTTTTTGATTACGAGTGGTAGTTTTTTATACGAATAGTATAAAATTTAACTATGTTTGTTCGTTGTCTAGTGATAATATTTTGAGATATTTTATTGAATCAGGCGTTACTTTCAGATCCAAAATCCATTATAACAGATGTGAAATAAGGCTTTATTTTGATAATTCCGCTTAAGCAGTATAACTGTTGTTGCAAATAATCCTCCAAATCATTTGACCGCCTCCTTGGTCGAGTGGCTAGCGTATACGCCTAACTACACTGATTAACCGCGAGGCTTGAGTTCGATTTCCGACAGGGGCAGGAATTTATGTGATGAACATTTAGATGTCTGCATTTCCGGGTCTGGGTGTTTATTAAATTTATTCTGGTATCTATTTGAGTATTTCTATGTATTAGTATCGTTGATTAATACCTATAACACAAGCATATAATTTGCCTACTTTGGGGTTAGATTCAATTTGCGTAACTTGTCCAGTGAAATTTATATATATATTTATTTATTTAACCCTGCGAGAGTGTGGTGGGAAAACCTGACAATTAGTATGTGGCAGGGTATACCATACCCGATAGCAAAATTGGCTATAAAATTTGTTTCTGAAAAAGTTTTGAATTAATATTTTTTGTTATAAAAAGTTAATAATACAATAACGTATTTGAAATAAAATAATGGTGTCATTGTTACAATTTTTATTTTTTACTTAGATGGAAACAAGTTACTATGAATTACAAGCAAAAGTTTTTAGCCTCTCAAAAATTAAAAGAACTTAAGAAAACCAAGTTTATTAAATAAAAAAAAACTAAATTGTAGTATAGAATATAAGACAAGTAACTTGATAAACTAAAAAAAAAATTACTGAAATCGTGAGAAGGTCTTAAGAACTGGAATTGAAATCTATACAGTTTTTGCAAAAAAAAATTGCATGCTCCATACAAATGGCCTTTTCGCAGCTGGCATAGGAGTATTTTGTCTTCCGATCCTTTTTGTTAGAGCAATACCTACATCTAATAATTCAATTATTGATGACCAGGAACATTTTTGTCGATTAAAGTGGTTCGTTGATTTGGGAAGAAATTTTCTGCCGTATGTACACTGGAATATTTTGGTCTTAATTTAATCATTTTTTGGTCTTTTCGCATCTTTAGCTGTTCGTAAACTAGATACAAGCCTAAGTTGCCTATGAAATCGGTTTTTTTGATGCATTTTCTCTGATTTTCACGAAATATAATGTTGCCACCAGCTATGCGGCAGGGTATTATATACCCAAACACAGTTTACAAGCGTGTAACTCGAGCAAAGGCTGCCGCGATAATGCGATCAAGCCACTATCCCCTCCCGTTATCCTCCACTCCAGCTACTAAAAGAGACTATAAGTTTAAAAATCGCCCAAAAAAATATACGCAAATAATTAACATGGTGGGTGTGACATACCCGGCCACACTCTCGCCGGGTTAAATGACACAGAATGTGACAAGCCTAACCAATGTTCAGACCGCCCACCTCCGCGGCCAGACCACGAATAAAGACTAAAGAGCTCGGGAAATAATAAAACTGTCACGTACGTCAAATGTGACAACCATCGGACAACCCTATATAACTCTATACCCCACCTTCCAAACCTCGTGGTGGTGGAAGAACTCTAGGCCTTTCAATATTATAGAAAAACTTTCCTTGCTACATCCGCGGTTGACCTTCTATCCCTACTAAAAGTACAACAGAGATATACAATTTCATCTTCTGCCAGCACTACATCATCATCCTCAACTATATCACTTTTATGTAAAAGATGAATTGTCTTATACTCCTTCTGTAATAAGATAGGAATAGATCTTGATTTTAGCAAAGACAAAATGTGATTTTTTGTATTTTTAAAAATCGAATGCTTCCATCTTAACTTGATTTTTGGAGTTAATGACTTCGTTCTACGGAGTCGATATACTTATGTTTTATCGATAACTAAATCAGCTCGTCCCATTCCAAAACATTTAATTTAAAACCGGCAGAAGATACGGTCTCGTTGTGTCCATTTATCGTTAAAATAATCTGAATAATGCTAATCATTGTCAAAACCCGCTGGCGTCGAAAGCCTAAACCCAATTTTACGCTCTTATTATCTTGCTAATAAATTTGGATATTTTATACAGTACGTGTTGTCGCCCATGACTTTTTATTCATTAAATCTACCACTAGTATATGGTCAAGATGAGATGTACTAGTTTAAAAGTAAATTAAATTCGCCTCTGTGGTCTAGCGGTTCAGTTGTCGGACTTGACTGTATGAGGTCCCAGGTTCGATTCGGCCGGTCGGGTAACAAAAAGACAATGGGGTTTTCCAGTTTTCTAATTTAAAAAAAAAACGACAGGTTGCACTCCAGTAGTGCCGGTAGAAGTGAAAACTTAAATATTAACGTTGTGCATTTTTGATATTTTGAAACGGTTGGTTAATAATTTTGCATAAATTGCTTTAATTATCATTAAGAAAGTACTATCATTTATGTGGTACAATACAATAGTCTTGGGCTTAATTGGACATTTTTGGGTTCGCACTGTAATCGTACAATGCGTTAAATGTACTAGTACACCTTATTAGTACTATTAGTACTCGGTGCTAAGTCATGAAACTTCAGTACGCTACCTACTAGTACGGCCACTTCATAATTTATCTTGGCCAGTTAAAATAGTATTATATTATAAAATATAATGAAATATTTAATTTTTCGAACTTATACATAATTCAATATAATATATATGTGTATGTCAATTTTCCTTCTAATATTGTTTCCTTTGTTAAACTCACAACTTTTTCGAAAACAGCTAAACTTATTCACAATGTTGTTCTGTAATCTTTTACCTTTAAATGAGCAATTCTTGTATACATATAAATATACTAGGAATTGGAATCTAGGAATGGGCTTTAACGATTTTCATGAAATTTAGTATGTAGTGGGCTTCGGGGGCGATAAATCGATTTAGCTAGCAATCATTTTTAGAAAATGTCATTTAATTTGTGTTTCTTCTTTCTTTAGGTTTTGGCCTTCACGTTAGTATTTAGCCATTAGTCAAATTTTATATCAATTTCAATTAATTTTAATTAGTCATCAGTCATAAGTCGTCAGGAAGTCATGTCAGGCTCTTGGGTGAAGCGGTGACCTGCTTACTCAAGCTCATGTAATGAGATTTGGCGGCAACGAGGAAATACACGATACGCTAATTTCTTCATGATTATTTCATTTGTGCACTTTCACTGAACAAAATTGTACAAAATGCCACCAAAATTGACTAATTTCACTCAATATCAACACGAAATTCAATAATTATGAAAAAACTTCGACCATCTTTTCTCTCGATGGCGCCAAAACTCAATTTGTGTTTAAACTGAAAATTTTATTCGTCATTTAAACTGAAAAATATAACTCTTCTTGACATCTATTGGCGAATAATAATACTATTTTTTGTGAGCAATAAAGTTGTTCCAGCAGATGGCGTTATTAAGTGACACGAAGTCAATGAGTGTTTGCTAAAAAAATACCGAGCAAAGCTTGGGCATCCAGGTACTTTCTATTAGCTGAGAAACTATGATATACCTACAAGTCGCAAACAAATTAAAAGATGTTTTACTAAACTTATATCTATTTTATCTACCACAAATTGTTTTTCCACGATTGTTTTACACTCACTCGTACTTGTATTATCCATTGCGAATCCTATACTCTTCGGAAATATGTAAGTAATACAAAAACAGCAATGAATCTACGTTTTATTTTAGATCTCGCCCAAGCGACTTTTGCCGTCTTAACGCGCATGCGCAGTGCGCCGTCTTACGTTTTGACGATCTGACGCGAATTTAGAAGTTTTTCCCATTCCACAAAAAATGCGCAACGCCGCTAAAGAAGTTTTCACTTCAAAAACGTTGCTCGGGATTGGATATGTGCCCGGTTGGCGTTATGCTTGCCACCTTTCACATTGTGGGACTTAGTGTCTTCGACTAGTCATGGGTGCCCTGGTTGTACCTCTGCTTACCTCTTCTGGAATGTGGGCGTGAAGATACTTTAAATTAAAAAAGTATTGCTATTGACAATGGCGTGTTCCGGCCTCACATTCCGGGCCACAGGATAGTGCACCTACAGATGTAGTGTCTATAGGCCTCTGTTGTCTCTTACTTGTTCTTTGAATTGTGTGAGATAGATTGATGTGAATGAAATAGTTATATATTAAGTTTATGTTTGATATTTCAACCATAACCCTTTTAAGCTTATGTTAATCCTTTACAGGATAAACTTGGCTACTTTTCAGTATTGTTATTATTGTCCAATGCTTGCCGTTGACGTGTTCCGGTTCGGAGGGTAAGGTAAGGTAAACTTACTTTTGCTCGAGGCCTAACATCCCGGCCTCAGGTTGGCAACGCACCATTACCACCTTTGGTGTCTCTAGGCGACGTGATTTTTTTACCATCGGGAATTCCGTCTGCTGGTTTGCTTTCCATTGTCATAAAAATAAAAATAAGAAATTTCAATTATGCAAACATAACGTAGTGTGACAAACAGGAATGAAGAAAAGAAAGAGAATGCTGTTGTACAATAGTAGGTTTCTGGGG
The DNA here is from genome assembly GCA_002245475.1 of Calephelis virginiensis. Classification (NCBI taxonomy): domain Eukaryota; kingdom Metazoa; phylum Arthropoda; class Insecta; order Lepidoptera; family Riodinidae; genus Calephelis; species Calephelis virginiensis. Next base: position 8,216 of record NJDC01019492.1, read on the forward strand.
GCTGATTCCGTATCTTTTTAGGGATAGCCACTGGATAAAGTGTATATCAAAAATAACTACGTTAATAAAACCGACTTCAAAACTAAAAAGTAAAAAATAATAAAGATTTAATATTATTAGTTATATGTATAATATAACAACTAATAATTATATAAGTGAACATTAAATTGGATTGGTAACGAAAACCAACCAAATAAAAAAAAATTGTTATCTCCAGTAACAGAAATACAACGGAGATAGCAAATAAAAAACAATACAAATACAAAACAAATGTGTATTTTCAATTTTCTAATAAAAATAAGATAGCATATGTGTCTTTTGGAACTCAGTGTCTTCGGTCTGTGGGTGCCTTGGTTGTACCTCTCCCTGCCGCTTCAGTGATATTGGCGTGAAGATAGTTTTTTTATTATTCTGCACTTTATTACTTTGTACTTACATACTCGTAGGTTGAACATTTTTTCCTTAATTTAACTTCCTTAATTAAATCAAGTCTTTTGATATCATTATCTAATGTAATAAATCACTATCACCATAATAGATCATTATCTAGTGTTATAAGAAAATCAATCAAATCGCCTCTGTGGTCTAGCGGTTCAGTTGTTGGACTGCATGAGGTCCCGGGTTCGAATCCCGGGTCGGATAACAAAAAGAAAATTGGATTTTTCCAATTTTTCAATAAAAAAACATTGCTCGGGATTGGATATGTGCCCGGTTGGCGATAGGCTTGCTGTCTATCACATTGTGGTATTTAGTGTCTTCGGCCAGTCGTGGGTGTTTGGTTGTGCCTCTGCCGACTTGTTCGGGGATATGGGCGTGAAGATATTTAAAAAAAAATCAGAAACATGCACACATACAGTGACAAGCGTAGTCCAGTGGCTGAGCTGTTAGGCCTTTTTTAACGAGTAGAAATCTTCATGAATACCCGATATACAACCCGGGCTGCTTTTTAGGTCAACTGACCCCTCGATCAGCTGACTCACAGCTCCAACCCCCTTCTAGTTGCTTCTTATGGCAGAGCCCCACCCTCCCAAGACCCTGATATGACTTACGGACGACTTATGACTAATTATAATTGAATCCCGATTTCGGTAAATTTCAAACAAATTGATGCAAATTTCTACTTGACTAATGGCAACACAGTATGTTGACGTTAACGTGAAAGCCAAAACCTAAAGAAAGAAAAAGAGACTATGGTAACATAGGTCACCATAGTCTTCTTATACGCCTTTTACGAGCGGCCTGTCTAGGAGACAGATGCTGTATTCTTCGTAGAGGAACCATACCCGAAGGGATCTATTTAAAAAAAAAAGTTGAAATTATAAATTATGTCTAAAAGCTTAAAACGCGCATTTCTTGTCCTAAACATTAAAGTTTGCAAACTTAGTTTGCACGTAGTCTTTGGTTTGCACTTCCACAGAGTAAACACAAACTAAACTGTGAAATCAGCGTTACACAAGAGACTAAACTGTCATATTTTCATAGCTTATTTCCTCGCGTTTACATCGAAGTTAGTTTAACATGTGATTTATTTTGCTCATACTGGTGTCTTTTTTAACCAATTACTAAAAAGACGTGGTTATTGATATAAACAAATAAATGTTCCTAGACAAGTCACACTTCGTTGCTTAAAGGGGTCTTGGAAGTCCAGGGAACATTGAGAAATCCCTCGCATAATTATAGCTCTTTTACAGGAACACCTATTCGCTTCCAGTCTTCAGTGGTAACCTTCACATCCGTGAGAGGCAACCTGACAGCACCCCCCGACCCTACTCAAGATTTGGATTGGGAGAACGATTTGCATATCAGGTGACATATTTTTTTTTGGCGTTTGACATATTTTTTCAAAAAGAAACGTAGGTAATAGTAGGCTGTATGGAGAAATGGCCAGTGCCTTTAAGTGGTTAAAACAATAAAAATACTTGCCAGTAATATATCGACTACCGAAATATTTTTTTTAATTTGAATTAACCTTAGACATTCTCTTGTGATTGAAAAAAATCTAGCGACATTTAAGTTTATTATCCTAACTAATTCTCGGTGTTGGTTCAGGTCCTCTTTAATTCAAATTCAAAATATCTTTATTTCACGTTAACCTATAAGAGGCACTTGTCTTTATAATAGTAAATCTACCACGGGATCGGAATCGAACCGGATCTTTGTAGATTATACCATCTGCCTATCTACCTGGCAGCTCCTGAGAGGCAAGCATAGGTTGAATTGGTTAATTCCAACAAGAACATTGGTGGTAGAGTAGAGGTGGTGTAGCAGCTTGACCGGAAAGAAATCTACCTTTTCTGTTCCTGCTGCACTAATGACTCAGTCATGTTCCGGTCCGGAGGCTAGGGTCCGTAGACTTGCACTCTTAACACCTAGCTACAGGACAGCGACGCACCTATAACATCTATGGTGCCTTTAGGCCACGGTTGTCTTTACCATTAAGAGAGAGAGAGAGAGAGAGAGAGAGAGAGAGAGAGAGAGAGAGAGAGATTGTGCTTATTCACTAACCTTTAACATAAACAGAAATTAAAATGTGATATTTTGATATGTTTGGATATGTTTATTCGGTAGTGCTTAAACACGTAAATTATTAATTCAAATACTTATTTTTTCAAAAATTTTGAAGGATCTGCTGATAAGAAACACATGCTAGAAACCAAAAATGGTAATGGTGCGTTGACAACTTGAGAATAGAACATTAAACCTCTTGCATAACCTACTTGTAACTTGCATAATACAGATATAACAGTATGGAAACTGCTTACTACGAAAACGGCATGCTCACCCAAATATGCGCAACGACGAGACCCATAAGCGGTTTTAATGCTGTAATACGTTGTTGTTATTTGTTTCTGAGATATTTTTAATACATGAAGAGCTTCTTAGTCTTTTGCTAAATCAACCAGCGCTATGAAATTGATCTATTTAAGTATAATAAAACTAAGCAGTTAAACAGTAAAGCAGTTAAAGCAGTAAAATTGCAAAACCGATTTTGATTTGTAGCGATATGTGCCACTTACCTTCTACCACCATATTTACCTTTATAAATTCGTACCTTCCATTACTTTAATTACCAACCTAAAACCTTTACCTCTACCTTTACCTGGAGGAACAAATAAAACACAAGGATACACTTTATTATCAAGAAGAGGTAAATAAAACGCAGTGACGATCAGCCGCCATTATCCTGAAAAGGACAACCGTTTCTCGTACAAAACCACATCAAGTTTGAAGCACTGGAAGCCTGCCTATCAAGATCACACTGACCGCCCTGAAAAGGACGTGGTTACCAACAAGGGATAGGCATATACAGCTCCGCATCTCTTAATATAACCAGACTTACCGTACGAGGAACGACGCTCCGCTCACTGAAGATGTCGACCGACGCAGACGGCTCGCTGGCGCAGACTGGAGTCTCGCCCGCAGAAACGCTTTTATTTAACAGGACCGTTCTCGCTGTAGTCACTAGGCAAATGATATTGCGTGTATATTCTGTCGGTAGATGCTAATATTTTTATATTTTTTTATGTTATTGTTTACAATTTTTTATGTGATTTTAAATGTATATAAACAGATGTAATTTTGTAATAAAGGCATTCGCATTCGCATTCGCATTCGCAGTCGCATTCGCACTCATTCACAATCACCGATCTCAGAGCTAGCACACTAGTTTCATTATCTTCCGCATCGACCTTCCGTCTGAGCAACTAGTCAAGTAGCAGCATCACGACAACAGCCACACACAACGACGGCTACAGATTAGTTTAAAGTATCTTCACGCCCATATCCCCGAAGCTGTAGGCAGAGGTACAACCAAGGCACCCACGACTAGCCGAAGACACTAAGTCCCACAATGTGATAGGTGGCAAGCCTATCGCCAACCGGGCACATTTTAAAATCACGACCAACATTTTTTTTAAATAAGAAAATTGGAAAAATCCAATTTTTTTTATGTTGGCCGACCCGGGATTCGAACCCAAGACCTCATGCAGTCAAGTCCATCACCCGGACCGCTAGATCACAGAGGCGATTAGTTTATTTGCTAATAATTGATGTATGAGATGTTCCCACATAAATATATTAATATCTTGTTCTTTATTCAGGTACCAAGGAACAAGTGTGACGTCAGTGTCGACAGTGGCTCCGCTGGCTCAGTCCGAGCATATCGTCAGGCTACAACGCTCTATCGTGGCCCATCTACCTATAAAGTTCAATGTGACCATGCAACCTTCTGCTAAATCTATAGCGTAAGTTTTTATTGATATCAGATTTTGCAACACTAACGCTAAGAACTCATGGCGTGGTTTATACCCGCGCCCGCGGGGGTTGCGGGCCCGTAGGTTCTGTAGAATGTATGTTTATAATACGAGGGCCAAACTGAAAGTTTTTAGAACTGGCAACTTAAAAGCATTAT
>NJDC01019504.1:0-16611 GCA_002245475.1 Calephelis virginiensis
CCTCAGCGTTTGAGGCCGCTACCAATGCCAAGGCTATGCACTGAAACAAAAAAAAAACAATTTAAGGATTTTTTTTAAATACGAAATTTATTAGCATGTACTTTGAGATAACAGAAGCCCGAAAAAAACTACGAAAGTCCAAGAACTCCTTTCAAATTTATTTGAATTTAGATAAAAAAAAGTGTATGTGTACTTATGTACACGCGTTAGAAGTTATACTTCTTCGGCGTAATAAGATAAAAATCTTTTTAAAAACTAAAATGTGATCTATAGCTAACTTCATCATGTCGGTTTTTCGTGACGGTGTGCGCGCGCATCGTAAAAATTTACCCTTATCATTTTTTCCTAACGCGCCAAAAGAAGTATAACTTCGAAAAGGATCAAGCTACCAGTGACAAAAGTTGAACTGTTTACGAGGAATTAGCAAAATAAAGGCTTATTTTACATCTGTTATAATCGATTTCCGCAAAGTAACGCCTGATTCAATAAAATACCAGTGACAACTTTTATTGATCGCTTAATGTGAACTGGACGTAGTTAAGCAGAAAGGACCCAACCCATATGACCACCAAAATTGAGAGAAACATACTAAAGAGGTCGTAAAGCTTATAATACTTTTGTTCAGTAAAAGATTTCATAGATAAACAAAGCTATGACATTTGGATAATCATTAGATACGAACCCACATATATGGCCAGTACATATTATTATAAATATATACACTTTAAAATCAATTATCTCAAAACTATTTAGATGTGGATTGGGTCCTTTTTGCTTAACTACGTCCAACTCTGATTCGAAATATGGATCTTTTGACTATCTAACTTAAAATACTTGAAAATGTTCAGCAGCTGATGCTTTTTGACTTCATTCATTCACTAAAATCAAAATTCTCATCTATTTGAAACCAAAGCCTCAACTGTCAAATGGCTAGACGAAAAAAACAAATAGTGTAAGTAAGTATGCAACATTTTCGGCCGTACTCAGAGTCGTCAATTAACATTTAAACCATCATTAAGTCACAATTTCGTATGGGAAATGTCGACTTGATTACCGATGCACACTAATAACGGAAAAATTTGGCAATTCTAAGTAAATATTGTTGAGATTGTTGCCAAAACGTTGATTAAGTTTTGTAATAGACAGTTATAACTTTAAGTGTTTCGGTGTATCATAATTTAAATTATTAATAGACAGAGGCGGCAATAAGCGGCGTTTAACATATTTCTTAATGTTAGTTAAATATTACCGTGGCCATAAGAAAATTATTACCATATCCATTATCCATACTGGCATCACCATTGTGATGTAAGGCATAATAAATAAAGATTTCAAAATATCAGTGTTTGTTGCAAATATTAATCAAGCTTACATTTAATTTAAATAGCGCCCGTTTCTTTTAACCAACTTGCAAATAAGGAGGTTATGTGTTATAGACCTATATTATTTTTACGACAATCGTTTTGTCTGTCATTTCTGAACCGATTACAAAAATTATCTGATAATAATAATTCTTAGGTGGTTCCATAGTTACCAAGTATGGATCAGATGATGAACCTGCGATATCGAGGATAATACTAAATTCGTGTGTACGTAGTACGTAGTACGTAGTACGTACGTAGTACGTAGTACGATTTACTTAATCAAATCGAAGTTGCTTTTTTGCAATTTTACGTTTACGTTTACGTTTTACGTTTGCGTTTACGTTTTTTAAACTGTTCCTTGGTAACGGTCTAGGTTTTGTTTAGTTTGTATTTGTAGTGATATTTTTTATGATATTAGACTTTTGACAAATTTTTAAATGCCAAAAAAATCTAGACCAAATTCAGGATTCATGGTCGATACCACTGTTACAGGTGGATAAAACAAATGAAAAAAATAAATAAAAGTTGACAAAATAAATCTTATAAAATTCTCGTGTCACAATGTTAGTTACTTCAATTCTCCGAAAAACGGCTTTACCGATTATCATCAAATTTTACATGCATATTCAGTAGGTCTGAGAGTCGGCTACTATCTAGTTTTCATACCCCTAAGTAGTAAGGGTGACTGACCCCAATAGTTTTACTGAAACTAAAAAATAGCAGTACAACGTCCGCCGGGTCAGCTAATAAAAATAAAAATTTTCTATTTATTCACGGTCATGACAAGTAATTCTAAGGAATGTGAAATTCGCTAGACTCACGTACGTGCACTCGAGATGCAGTCAATTCTGGCAAAGCATATCTTAACAATCTTGACTTTCTTTTTTAACAAACTGAGAGTAACATACTAGAGAGTAACATACATAGAGAGTAACATACTTTGGTAAAAGGTTTTTTTATGATATTGGAAGGCAAACAAGCAGATAAAAAAATAGAGAGAACAAAATCTACTTTTTTTATGATATTGGAAGGCAAACAAGCAGACTGATTTCCTGATGGCAAGAAATTCACGCCGCCTAGAGACACCAAAGGTGGTAATGGTGCGTTGCCAACCTGAGGCCGGGATGTTAGACCTCGAGCAAAAGTAAGTTTACCGGCTTCCTGACCCTCCAAACAGGAACACGTCATGACGTTATAGTGGCAGGAATAGGTAAGGTAGAGGTACTAATTGGGGTGAATCGCTGCGAAACTCTACCACCTAGTCAGATGTAGTATGATGATGATGATGTAGGTAAACCTATGCTCGCCTTTTACGAGCTGCCTGGCAGGAAGGCAGCTATTCTGCTAAGGAACCCGGACCAACACGGGGAAACAGCTTAACAGCTTACAGGTTTTAATGAAGCTGGGTTAATTGTATTATCGGTATCTTGTAAATTCCAACTTCATTAATACTTCGTCCACTTGCTATTTGAAGCAGTTGTAGATTTACTTTAAATGAGATAATCTCGCCCCTACCGTACTCATAAAACATATTTTAGATTTTGAATTGGATGTTACCTTTTAAATGCAGCAAATCAGATGAATTTTTGTTTTCAGAACATGGTCTAGTTTGACATACAGCTCATTGAAAAGGATAGTCAGACGTACATACACTAAGCCAAAAGAAATAAGTCTAGTATACTTTTCCGTTTTGCAATAACAGACAAGCAAATCAAATACTATCACCTTCCTTGTCGCATATTTAACAATTTTTTTCTTTGAATTTGATTGGCTTTTAAGGTAAATAAAGTAAAAGTATCTACACGCCTATCAGGGATATCCCCGAAGAGATAGGCCTAGGCACAATTAGGACATCCACGACTAGCCTAACGGCCAATGTTAATAATGCATCTTAATCTAATGGATTTCAAGCAATCTAGATAGCTGCGTATCCGGCGGCCTATCCCATACCTAATTGCCATATTTATCCTGTCCACAGATATGTTATTGGCAAGCGATAACATAAAAATGGATCAAAATATCAATCTTGGACAACAAGTTTTGGATTGATTATTAATATTGGCCGTAAGACACTAAGTCCCACAATGTGCTAGATGGCAAGCTTATCGCCTTAGAAATTCGAAAATACACATTTTCTAATTTTTTTTATTGCCCCACCCTGGGATCGAACCTTAAACCTTAAGAAAGAATAAAAAGAAATAAATTATAAATTGATGAAATATATCATGGAAAAGTTTAAGTGTCTATACATATCTATCTATACATTGATAAGTAAATATATATAACGTGAAGATATGTATATGTATGTATATATGTATGTATGTGTGTATGTATGTAAGTAATAACCAATACAAGAATCTCTATAAAATATCTTTACGTCTCATCGTAATGCATCTAGTCAATGAAATCGATTTGAATTTAATTACATTAGTCACTATAAAATAAACCAATATCAATCTTAAAAAGGGCAAGAATTCTTTAATACCCATGTTAGGTATTAGCCCCAATAAATCTATGTTAAAGTTGTTAATTACTGCTCTCGATTCTTTGGTGCATCAATTCTTTTGATGTTTGAGATACATTTGCCTTATAAGTTCGTCTGCTGCTATTTCATTTTAAATAAAATGTTTTTTTACTTTATTATAGTTTTAAAAACCATATGGTACTTAGGTACCATTTGGTACAAGTCCTTTACTAACGCGAAGATGGTTGTTTTTGGAGTAAAATTGAAAACCTACTTTCTAAATCGAGTATGACAATAACAAGCACTGTCGTTATAGTGACAAATGGGTCTAGTGACGGTGTCAATTCGAGTTATGTTCAGACGCATTACCAGCTTTGAGTCAACATAAAGTCACTTTTAATTAAATAAAGAATCATGATTTGAGTGATAATTTTGGACAGAGGTGATAATTTTGGATTCCCACCAAACAATTTTAATATTTATGTTGATTTAATAGAATCCTCATTACATGAAATCAAAATCGAATATTTATAAATCTCTTCTACTTGACAAATAGCGCTTGTGATTTTTAATAAAAATTTTACAAAAAACAGATCATTCTCAAGCTTTAAGTTGTATATTTATTTTAAAATCAGAGAGGGATTTTCAAACATACGTATCGTCAACGGTATTAAAACCTAGTAATTTAATAATATAAGTATTTTCACGCCCATATCCCCGAAGAGGTAGGCAAGGGCAAATGTAATGGGACCTGTTCAGAAGTACGTTCTTTAAAATGTAAAAGAATTTTTGAAATCGGTTCAAAAATGACGAAAAAACTTATTAACATACATAACAAGAAACATAGCCTCCTCCTTTTTTCGAATTCGGTTAAAAATAGCATCCTAGATCCTAAAATAAATATCTATATAATAATTAAATATAAATACCTCTATAATAATTAAAAAACACCAAACTAGGTCATAAAAATGTCTTTTATAAAAATGTGACCCTTTTTTGGGTCACTACCGTCGCCTATTTAGGAAGGCTTACATAATAGGCCACAGTGAAACAGAGACATCAAAATTAAATCAATGAAAATGGCATGGGAAGTGAAAGTGCAATGTCATAGGTCGTAGTTACGTCTGCCGGGATGGCCAGTCACGTTGCAGTGCTTTACTGGTCGGATGACGCAATGGTTTTGAACATCATTACCTTATAGGGAGTTCACGTATCTATGTAAATGATTTAAGCGCAATAAAACAGCAAAAAAGAGACTTAAACTTAATTTTTTTTATGTGAGAGGTCAGTGAACAAACACACTGTTTTCTTGATTGTAAAATACAACCATGGCCCCTAAATACCTATGTTTTTTTACAAAGATTAAATAATTTAGCATTGAGTATTTTAGACTAAAAGCTTATTATTTAACGCTATGTAGTATAGTGAATAACTATACTACACAAAAAAAGCACTAAAAATTAAATACTACAACAGACTTTTTAATTTTTTTTGTAGTATTGATTACTACACACTACTACTACTACACTACTACAAATTGATTTCAAAAATTGTTTATCTTGTCAGCTTAAAATGTTCAAGGGGAGAAATCTTCAAACATTACGAATACACTAGACTCTAGAGAATGATAAATAAAAGATGTGTTAAGTGTAGGTAAGTGTGGCTTTTGTGTATGTGACAAATATCACGTAATCTGTGGCGGACAAGTGATGATAGTGGGTCAAGTGGGCAACGAGGTTCTAAAGTGTTGTTTAACCACAGATAATATTTACGACTATTTGTGAGCTACTGTACAAAGCAAAACCTGTGCCATAAAATTTGAAATAGTTTAGCTAGTTTTTTTTATTTTCTGTATAAAATAGCTTTGAATTTAGTTGAAAGAAAGAAAAAGAAAAGAAAAGAAAAAATATTTATTTATTTAAATAAGTAGGCTGAGATGTATTTTTTCTCAAACTTTAGGTAAAGGTTTTCATGGTCACGCTTTAAAAAACTATTTTATTGATTTTTGTGAAAGTTATGTATGTTTGGTTTGTAATAGATCATAAAGTAAATTTCAGACCCTTAGGGTCACCTACATCTAAACATATCAAAACGACGGACACCGTACTGTACCTTTTTTGTAACCTTTCCGATTAATTCTTTTATAGTTTTGCCTACTATCTATTTAATAAAATGTTTACATTAAATATTACAAATACAGCTCTTTAGCCCTCACAGATAAATGAATGTAATAAGTTTGATGTATCTGTGAGTGTATGTGTCTATGTGTGGCATTACAAATTTAAACGAATGAATGAATGAATTATTCCAAAGCTGATTTTCTATTTGAAAGCTGACGTAATCGAGACGTTTTTAACTACATTACGAATAGGGGTTTTCGGGGGTTATAATTTTTTTTATGATTATACCTATGTAGATTTAACTCATTTGAAATTGATATTGAATTGAAAATATTTATTTGAAACTGAAACAGTTATACAATTACATGTTGCAACGATAATAACTGCATTAGTCAGAGAGAACAGAAGTTGTTCTAAAGAGGATAAATAAAATTTACTAATAATATAAGCAATCTTGAAAGTTGCGTGCGTGTTTGTGTGTGTGTGTGTGTGTGTGTGTGTGTGTTTAAAAAAAGCTCGTAGGTATATTGATACACTATATTCAATTGAATTAAATTAAGGGTAGATTAAAATTTAATTAACTCTTCTACATCAATGTAATTTAAGCCTAAAAGCCTATTTATATTTTTATAATAGTAAGTGCTATATATTTAAGGTACAGTAAGCGTCATATATATCTAACCACTTTAAAATACTTGAAAGCATGAACAGATCCGCATTGCTTACTGTTTCTACTTAATTAAAATTTGTCGCTACGATGTGATAACATTTATGTAACAATCTGTAATTTACAAACTATGCTCAGATGTCAATGCGCGTGTTAAGAATTGATTAAGTTAGTGTCAAAGTACTTACGTCATTTTTGTTGCTTAGAATAACTTGTAAGTCAATATGTTTCTTGACGGCCGCTACGTGTTTAATGGATTATTTAAAATAAGGACATAATACGTCCTTAGTAAAATAAGTACGTAATAAGTGTTAACTTTAAGTAACACAATACAAGTGGCAGTTTTTATAATCGACATATAAAAATATTTTACTACAATGAAAATTGTTTGATTTTCCTTATTCTTGAGCCCATTTTCTACTTGATAGAGTTGTATGTATACTACACTAACAGCGCGACCTGTTCTTTAGTTTGGTAACCAAACTTACTTCTCGCCATATGAAAATCAATGGTTTTAAGAATCTATTACAAAATCGAATCGAGTTTATTTTTTTCATTTCGTATTTGTTTATTTAGATGATTAAAATGAAGCCGTAGTTAATATCTACAGTTATTATTACTAATGATATATATATTTGCAGTAATTATTAATTACACCCAATGATGTTATTTTACAGTAATTATTAATGAATCTTAGAGTACAGTTACTGGCAAACATGAATGAAAATTAATAAAACTGTGGCAAAAAAATAGTGTACCATAAACATTTTAAACGTATTGTCTATGGACCGACAGGTCAAGTGATGTGCAAAACGTAATCGACTAGAAAGTTGAGGTAGAAGCTATTACAACAGAATTATAAGAATTCTTCCTCATTTTAATGTATCTACATTAATGATGTTACAATGTAAACGTCATGCTATACAACTATTTTTCTTACATCGAACATCTCGTAGCACTTATTTCTGACAAATGAAAAAAAAATTTATCGTAAAAGCCTCTTTAAATAAATATATTTTTGAGAAGATACCTATGTCAGAAGCGAGACAATCTTTGTGAGAATTCTAAAGTGATCGTTTGTCTCATTTCAAATATTTTTGAAAAATACTATCGGCCCGGCGAACTTTGTATCACTTGAAATTAACAGCTAACATTTAGTTTTGAAAATGTAAGTTTGTTGCAATTTGATATAGCTTAGTTTTTCCCATTTTCTGTGTATTTTTCCAGTTTTTCCTTTCATATAATCCTGAAAATAACTAAAACAACAAAAAAAGACTTTGGAAATGGGTTGTGGTATATATAGACAATTGATATATGTGTATATGTAGTCTTTTGTTATTTTATATATCCCAATAAGTTAAACTGAATTAAAAACTTACAAAATAATATGGCGGCTGTGAGATGACATTATTTGAAGCAATTTTTAAATTATTTGCAAGTTGTATTCTAAAGGAAGACAAATTTATAAAAAATAGGACACCAATTATTACTTTTAATTGATTAAAAATAAGTGTACTTGTAAAACTATAAAAAATTAGGCGCCTACTACAAGACATACTAGTAAACGAAGTTTAACATATCTCATTGCGCACTTGGCGTTACGTATTTATGGTCTTTGTGAAATAAAAAAAACTATTTACATTAAGAACTATTTTAATCTTTATTTCAAGATTTTTTTCAAAGAGTGAGTATTGTATAGGAACATTAAGATTTTAAAACATGGAAAACAACTATGAAAACAAAACACCAAACCCGGATAGCTGACCTATGACCGGAGTATGTTGCAGTCTGTGGTTACACAAGCTGTAAAATGTAATATAAATTATTGGTTTTGCAATTTATTGGTTAATAAACATCTCTGTGGCCTTTCATTGATTTAACTTAATCTGATCTTATGTAGGTACTGATTAGTTTCGTCATTATAAAATTTTTAAGTATCTTACGAATGCGTTTTGTGGTAGGAGGCTTTATCCATTAACAAATCTATTCGAAGGACACAAGAAAAGAAGGATCTCGTTTATTTTCTGATTATGTCGAATAATTATTATAGATTAAAAAACTTTGATCGCCTCTGTGGTCTAGCGGTCCGGCGTCGGACTTGACTTCTTGAGGTCCCGGGTTCGATCCCGGGTCGGGCAACAAAACAATTTGAAAATGTTTATTTTCAATTTTCTTATAAGATAACGTTGCCCGGGATTGGATATGTACCCGGTTGGCGATAGGCTTGTCACCTATCACATTGTGGGATTAGTGTCTTCGGCTAGTCGTGGGTGACCTGGTTGCGCCTCCGCCTACCGCTTCTGAGATATAGGCGTGAAAATAACTATTTCAAAGGCAAAAAATTCAAAAATGTTGACAATGACCGCGTTTTCAAATACTGCAATTCTTATCAATCCGTTCCAACGTGGTTTTAATAAAAAGCTAAGGTTAGAGTTTTATTACATGTAATTCACAGAGATTTAACGCCTTTTCTAAGTTTCACTATAACATTGCCTGAAAAATGATGCAGTTGGTATTCGTTCAAAATACGAAATTTGCAATGAGCATCTTCTTTTCCAGAGCTCGTCATTTACAATAGTAGGCATAAACAGATGCTTTGAATAAAAACTGCATGGGTTTTTATTCATTTAAACCGTGACAAACAGCTGTTAATGAGTAATATGAGCTTGTACATAATTTAAAATGATGATAGAATAAAGTGTATATAATTGAAACGAAGATCCTTATTCTGCTTTGAACAGAATGGGAATGAGAACGAATTCCGACCGGTAAGTCTGTGTAGTTTCTGCCCGTCTTGTTTGTTCAAGGCTTTTATGTAGAACTACCATCAACTGTTATAAAAATCGAAGGATAAAATAGGTTATGGGAATATAAAATAGGAAGTAGGAGTATAAAATAGGGATAGAAAATAGGATAAGTTACAGGATAGAATAATAATGGATAAAAATTAGCTAAAACTACTTGCTTTACCTTATGCCTAAAAAAAAGTAAAGCTGCTGACGACATAAAAAGGAAAAGCTAATCGATAACAGATCAATATGGGAAATTGTTACCTAAGAATCGTTATTGCCATTGTTTTAGGTTAAACAAAGAAATTATTCAAATGAACCATTCAAATTACGTGCTTAAATTTATTTTATGTGTGAATGTAATCACAATGACTGAATAATTAAAGATATTAGATAAGTTAACTTTGTGTAGAGCAGACGGGCGATTGTAATCGTTTAAAAAAATCCCGATTGATCCATCTCAAACACAATGCACTTACTTAGCTTTGCAGTTAATTTTTTTTACTAAACTAATGAGAAAATTTAGGATCTGGAGTGCTGTTTACTTTTCTTATAATAATTTTCATTACATCTGATTAAGAAAATAATTTTGATTCTTTGTGAGGTCTCTCATTTGACACAATATCTTAAAAGTAGTTTTAATCAACATTATTGTACAATAATCGCCTCTTTGTGTGGACGTCTTGTGGTCCTTTTTTCGATCCCCGGGACAGGAAACATAAAAAATAGAAATTGCGTATTTCCAATTTTCTAACAAAATCATGTTGCCCAGGATTGGGTAAGTGCCCGGTTTGCCACCTATCATATTGTGAGAATTAGTATCTTCGGTTAGTCGTGAGTGCCATGATTGTGCCTCTGCCGACCTTTTCGGGGATGTGGGCGCAAAGATAATTTACTTTTTAGTTTATAATTCAAGAAACACAATGTCTTTTTTAAACTTAAATTAATAAACTATACTGTCTGTCGCGAATCTGACTGGGGTTATATAAGGCTGTTGGTAAAGTACGCTGTAAATTACATAGCTGCTGTTCTGCTGTAAATCTTAGCATATATAATGTTGTTATGTAGTATGTCGGTCGATGCAAAATACAATGTAAAATTTATCTTGAAAATATGTTCACATAATATCACTTATTTAACCAGCATTCTGAGTTAATAAATGACGCCGTGTTTCTAAGTCGTTCGTTTACTGTGGACAGTCGGCAGCACCATAACATACCAAATATTAAGATTAATGAATAATTAATTATGCAAATTGTAAGTTAAGTATTTTACTACATTTATAATTAGACTTGAATAAATTTTTACATGAAATGCAATCACACTTAATCTTTTACTTAAAAAGTAAACCCGGAATGACCAAAGAATATTTTAAACTGAAATTTAAAAGTTATTAATATAGTTAAATATTCAACACACGTCACGTAATCTATTTTGACGTCTTTGGACGTATTAATTAGGTATATCTGTACCGTTCGAAAACATTCTTCTGATGTAATCAGTAGTCAGCTTGTGATAAAAATATTTATTTTCCTTATTTGCCTTTTTTACGTCGCTCGTTTAGTTTTCGGTTGTGGATAATATAATGAAATACAAAATTCTGCTATCTGATTTTCCCGGATTTTTCTAAACTTCATATCTAATGCTTTTTTAATGTTTGTTTCATTACGTAAGTGAATAAGAAAACAACGTCATAAAATTAGGGGAAAATTTCTCTAAGGAATAAAGCAGACAGAAGTGAGTCTGATACAGATAATTCTATTTTCTTTTGTTTTTTTCTTCTCTTTGGATTTTAATTATTAAAGGTCCTATCGTGCATTTTAAAAACCTATATTTTTGTTAAACCATATTCTTGTGTTGCAAATGAGAGGATAAGACTTCTTCTGAATAATTGGTACGATAGGAATATTTATTATTTTGAAAAGAATTCAACTATTTCGGTATACAGTCTTAATGAAATACTAAAATCAGTAGCATAGAACTAGATAAAAAAAATGTCATGTGGTAGGTTATTAAATATGCAATTCTACAAGGATCGGCACTCTCTCTGCCTACCCCGTAAGGGACCTATTTTAAAGATAAGTAAGTAACTATATATTCTGTTTACCATTATCCGTCTATACAAACATCTTGCCAATTATGTAAACTATCGTTTCTCCATATGACGGTTTTGATCAGATATGTAACTAGTTAAAAGCGTTTATAATGATTGATAACATCTTAATGCCACTCTTTATTATTCTTACTATTATCTTTACGGAAATCTTTGGAAACACTTTGAACTTTCTACTTTTAAAGATGTTTCGCGGTACTTTCAATTTTTAAAAACCATGTTCGGTTACAAGTGAAATTATTTTTAATGGCGATTGACTAACAATCAGAATATGTTGTACAACTTAATTAGATATTTTTTTTCTAGAAAATCATTTAAATCCAAATTATAGTTATGAAGGTTCGAAATTACGACGAAACTTTGAGAAAAGTTAAATCGCGTCGCTCGTCTTAGCGGGGGCACTTCCCTGTGCCCACGCTATGTTTGATTTGGACTGACAAAATAGCAAATGGATAAATAAGATGCGTTTTTGTTATCATAGCTTAACTTTTCTTAATTAGAAGACCTTGCATGTATTAGGTGCGCTGTCGTTACATGTATTTGTTCAAAAAAAGATCGTTACGCCGAATCCTTTGAAGAGGTAGTCAAAGGTACAACCAGGACACCCACGACTAGCCCACAATAATAGTACCAAAATGTGACAGATGGTAAACCTTATGCCAACCGGGCACTGAAATAATAATCCCGGACAACGTTTGCTTAATTAGAAAATAGAAAAAACCAACAAGTTTTTGAATCGAATCCTGAAACTTATGAAGGCAAGTCCGGGCCGGACTGACAGTCTACACGAGCGGTCACAAAAGTGCACCTACCTACTAATATCTTGATTAGCTGTTACATAAATAGGTTGTGCGCTAATTAATGCACTAGATTTTTAAATAACGCTATCGATATTTATTCTTATATCTAAAAGCATTGGTATTTTTGAAACAAAAAGACTTGATTAAATACTACGTAGAGATATCTAAAAAGTTAATTTATTTTATAAGTAGTTAAATCTAATTGTAAAGCTGTAACTTAGGTTATTTTTTTTGTAGGCTGTTTTAAAAATTGACAATAGCTTTTCCAACTACGGTATATTATTATCTTGTATCCTTATGTATGAGTTATATATCAAGCAATCATTTAGACTTTTGTGATTGAGATTTGAGGTGAGTGTTGACCTGCATTATCAAAAATATGAATTTTGACAGGAGTTTTGAAACTTTGTAGATATGTAGGCGCTTAAAGGCTTTTCCAATTTCAAATCTTGTAGCGCCAATTCCAAAGATTTAAATATACAAATGAAGAACGTTCGGAAATCAATCAGTAGTGCATACGAGTTTCCGTTTACAAATTTGGAACACAATAAAACAAAGCACAATCCTTTTTGGGAGCGCGATGCACGGTTTTAGATTTCTGAACGTCACTTCACTTTTTTTCACTGCACGATCACTGGCACTAGACTTACCGCTACGAAGGTTTTCATGATGCTTAGTGTGGGGTCACCGTGGTTCAATACGAACTAGTGTGATGTTCAAATGCTATCACAGTGCTATATACCTAAACTATGGACGCGGTGGGGCGGAGAAAGGATAGAGTCGGTTGTGCAAGCAAGGGAGATGCTACCATACTATAGGAAATTTGTCTAATTGGAGGGCGTCATGCGATTTTTTTAGTATGCAGTTATAATATGATTATAAGTAACCTCGAGAGGTCACAGGTTATAATAGGCTCTGTAAGTGTCACGTTCACTTTCAATTTGACGTTTGAGTTTTTTTTCTATTTTTTTCCTGTTACAAATATAGCAAAAGCTTTTGTTTTATTTGCTCTTTGAATACTATAACAGCCAATAATATGTTGAAAGTAAGTGTGTACATTTGAATCAAATACCATAACTCTTTGAACTCCGTACATTGAAGAAAAACCATATGAATAGAATACTTGGAACCATAATCGAGAATGGACTAGGAAGCTTTTAGGATAGAGTTAGAAAATTGTAAAAATAGTTTTTTCTTGCAATTTTTGTCCATTTCAAGTGAAAACCTATGAACTATTTTTTTTAATAATTTAGTTATGTATCGTTATAACTTAATTGTTTTCGTTTATGTAAGAACTCTGGCTGTCGGAAAAAAGGACGACGAGCTGAAGGAAAAGCTGTGGCCTAGGCTAGTTATTTATTTTGAATGCGATTTAAGAAAGTCTAAATATGGTAAGTGGTTTCAGAGACATATGGCATGGTAATCAGCTTCAAGTCACAATGTTTACCAAGCTGCTTTAGTTAGTTATGAAATAGTTTATGTTTAGATAAGTTGAAAGTATCGCCTCTGTGGTCTAGCGGTCTGACATTAGACTTGACTTTTTGAGGTTCCGGGTTCATTCCCCGGTTCGGGCAACAAAAAAATAAAAACTGTAATTTTCAATTTTTTAATAGAAAAAACCGTCGCTGGGGATCAACTATCATAATGTGGGACTTAGTGTCTTCGGCTAGTCGTGGGTTGTCCCTCTGCCAAACTCTTTAGGGATATGGGCGTGAAGATACTTTTAGTTAAAAGTACTGATGTTTAATAAATCTCAGAAGATATTTGGAAACTGGAACAAAAATTGAATGGATGGCCATCTTAAAAGATCGGTCCTACAGGCCAAAAGTTGTGTATGTTAATAAGTTGGTACTGCTGTCGCACATCCTGTCCATAAACCGTTTTAATTTTTTATAACTGTGTGTATTAAAACCAATACGGTATACTTTTAATCATCGGTATTGGGAAGAATTCCACTGTTTATAGACTTTTAAAACGTTTTTGTTTCATAACACTGTTATTGTATAATTGAAAAGTATTTTTTTAAATATGAAACGAACAGGTATAGAACCTTGAGTAGGTATTTAAAATATATTTATGATTTTAATTGAAGTTACTATGTCGTATAGTTTCAAACTTTATTAAAAGTGTATAATATGTAGAAATATATAAGTTAAACACAAAAAAAACTTTACGTCCTTTTCCCCAAAGGGTCAGGAAGGCGTGCAACTAGGACACCCACAACCAGCTAAAGATACTAACACCCAAAATTTGATTAGCGGTTAACTCATCGCCAACCGGTAACTAATCTAAACTCGGCTAATATTCTTTTTGCTGCCCGAGTAATGAACCCGGGACCTCATGAAGTCTAGTCCAACACCAGACCACTAAACGTCAGAGGAGATAGATAGAGGTGAGAGAGACAAATTTCACAAAAACATAAAAATATAAAGGCAGTAACACTTCCAAAATGCGCATATCCAATACCTCGCAACGATGTTTTTATCATAAATTTGAAAAAACACATGTTCTTTTTCTTGCCTGACCCGTGTACCTAACCCAGGTCTCATTAAGTCAAGTCCAATACCGGACACAGAGGCGATTACACAATAATGTAAAAGCCTTTAAATAGCCTTCAGCTCCCAAAATTTTGACGGAACAAGACCACTCATAGAGCTGGTATGTAAGAAGTGCTGAGAATAAAAAAAGTACACACCCAAATAAAAAGAATAAACACTCGTTTAACACATGTTTGTACTAAACGCTGTCTAAAATAGGATTTTCAACCAATAACATACTGCCACGTCACTCACATGAAGCTTGTTTTTGATTGGATTTAATTTTAAAGAGTGTTTAGTTAAACAGGCGTCTATTTTTTGTGTTAAAGCGGTCAATCTTTTGTTACGAGTTTCGTGTCACTGAACTTTTTTAGATTAAGGTTTTGTTTATCTTTGTAGTTCATCCCGAATTGGGAAAACATTGAGAAATACCAGATTATAATTGTAATCGCAGCATTGTCAAGTGGACTGGTTCTCATTATTGTTTGTGACGTTGTTGGGGTACCACGGGTAGTTAACGTGAATATGTGTTTAAAACTGCTTCAGTTAGTGCGAATGCTTGAATAGTTTTAGAAAGGTTCAATAACAAAGTTCGCAGATGCAGTTTGGTGTTGCAGTTTTATATCTGTCACTAGCGGTGGCTAAAAAACAACTGATTAACAATATTTAAAGGTATAAATACTAATGAATATGAATGTGACTTTAAATTTGCATCAAAACTTGTCTAATGGATTTTTTATTATATTGGGAGGTAAATTAGCAGACGGATTTAGAGCAGAAAGACAAAAAAAAACACACCATCTAGAGACACCAAAGGTGGTAATGGTGCGTTGCCAACCTAAGGCCGGGATTTCAGGCCTCAAGCAAAAGTAAGTTTAAGGGCTAGTTTATCCTCCGGAATACATCGAAAGCAAGCACTGGCGTTATGGCGGCAGTAATACTTAACTGAATTGCGACCAAAACACTGTAGGTATTTTGACTATAATGTCATATTGTACTGACTCTATTTTGAGCTGTAAGTTCGAAAAATAAGTTGCAAAATTGACGTTTCTTTTCAAAAACACAGAATAAGAAATAGTATTGACATATAAAAGATTCACTGATGTGCACAAATCAAGGAAAATTAAATCTTAAAATGTGTAGAAAAGGCTCATATTATAAGTAAAGAGACCCTATCTACTTAGAAAAGTTGAGAGGTGTCAAAGGACACCCGGATGGAACGAAGTTCTCTCCCCCCCCCCCTCTCTCTCAATCTCTAGTAATCTCTATCTCTATCTCTCTTATAGAGAGAGACAGACAGAGAAACATGAAAAAAATGAAAAAAAAATAATAACATAAAAAAATTAGAAAAAAAATAAAAATTAAAAAATTGCCCGACCCGGGATTCGAACCCGGGACCTCATGCAGTCAAGTTCAACTACTGAACCGCTAGAGCACAGAGCAAAAAGTGTCGTGACAACATTTTCGTAAGGTTTTTTCCGTCTAGTCCCCTTTCACAACGCGCAATAAGGAACTTCGTTCCAAAACCCACATCATCATCATCAGCCGGAGGACGTACACTGCAGGACATCATAGGCCTCCCCCAATGAGCGACATAAGTCACGGTCACCAGCCGCTTGTAACCAGCGACCCCCCGCTAATAACTCACATGTTAATTAAAATTGAAATTTTTTGTTTGAAGACCCATATACCGCAAAGCGTAGCTAAAATAATACTACGTTTTGAAGTTAGATGCTTAGGTATGTTTTCAATACTGG
>NJDC01019595.1:0-12803 GCA_002245475.1 Calephelis virginiensis
TTGGTCGGGATATGTATATTATTAAAATGGTAAGTTTTACCTTCAAAGAAAATATTCTCTTAGAGCAGTATCATTATACTACTTGTAAATGTGAAAATGAAAATAAAAAAAATTGTGTCATATAGATGTTACAAAATTATTTAGATATTCCTACTTCTGGTGTGCAAATATTTTAATATTTAAAAAAAATAGTTATTTAATTACTATTTACATACTGTTTTTTTTATATTCATTACATGATTAATTATTAATATAAGCAGTTTTTAGAATGTAAATAAGTTTAATTGGTTGCATTATGTATGAATCAACGCTAACAGTGCACATTTTGAAGTATGCAAAGTTCATCCATAGTTTTCCGCGACTTCATCAGCTTAGAATATATTTTCATGGCAACTTTTATAATAAAACTGTATTTGGGACATAACAGTTCTCTGGGGCTTGGTTTATGAAAAAAAAACATTTTTTTATCCCGGTTTTAATGTATAGTTAAAATTTCATCAAAATCGGTCAAGCGATTTAGCAATAAAAACGTTTCAGATAAACGGGAAGATATTAGCATTTGACTCATGTTGCCACACCGTTATCTCTATTTATAACCGAGTAAAAAAACGAGGAGGTTCTCAATTCGGCCGGTATATATTTTTTTTCTATGTACACCGATTTCTACGAGGTCTCTGAACCGATTTACATAATTCTTTTTTGTTTAATGAGGAATGGTTTTAAATTGGCCCCATACAAATTTGATTCAGGTAGGCCCGTTAGTTTATATTTTATGAGATTTTTTTATCTACCTTCACCTATCCCGATGTTTATTTTTTTTAAATTGAATCATATCAGCAATAAACTAAAAATTATTGAAAAAAAATTACTACATAATAAAAACCAACTCCGAAACTAAAAATCTACTATTTATATGTGACATTTACCATTTAGGTTTGAAGTCGGTGCCAAGCATTAAACTAATAATTTTATTATAAGTAAATATTAAATTGGCTTGGCACCGACTTCAGAGCTTTTAGTAAATAGCACATATAAATAGATAGATAGTGTATAATTAATATAAAATCGTATTTTTTTTAATTTGTTCTTTTTTGTGGCCTAATTATTTTAAGTTAGTATCATCAAAATACCTTTAACTTAGTTTAACATTAAATAAAAAAAAACCTTTTTTGTATATACATCCTAATCCCTACCACTATATATATACAGTCGTGGTCAACTAATTTATTAGGGACACTCTTTGGTTAAACCGAATTGTGAATTTATTTTTTATTTTCCAACGAGTCCAAACCATATTCCATTTCTCTTACATGTAAGTCTAATTAGTCATTTATGTGCCCAATTATACAAACAATAACAACTTCTTAAACATTAAACCTCTTTACAGTATAGCTGATAGATTATCGTAGTGCTATTTGTTCAAATAAAGCTGGCTGGCTATTTAATTAGGGACACTGAGATATTGCGTTCTATTTTCAAAAATAAAATCTCAATACTTTTTTACGTCTTCTCTTATTGTTTCGTGGTAGTTTTGGCGGCAATCCCGATATTTATTTTAAGTTTTGAAAAATATTTTGAAGAAAAATGGTTAAAAATAAAAGTTGCGATCCAACACTACGAAAAATTATCATGAAGTTTGTTGTCGAGCATGGTTGGCCATACCGAAGGATAGCAGAACATTTAAATTGTTCAAAAACTATGGTATACAATGCTGTGCAACATGTCAGACGCAATAACACAGATTTAAATGTGCCCAGAACAAAATGTTCGAGAAAAACAACTCCGCAAGAAGATAGAATGATAACCAGGTTAGCTAAGAAAGATCCGTTTCTAGGCTCTATTTTAATGAAACACGAAGTGTTTGGGACAGATGAAAGAGCTGGTGTCTCAGCGAGGACCGTTCGACAATGTCTGGTAGAAGCAGGGTTGTTCGGAAGAGTGGCTCGCAAAGTACCGTTGTTGAAGAAAGAACATAGAAATGCTCGTTTGGCGTTTCCACGTAAATATGGACATTGGACCTACGCCCAATGGCAACATGTATTATTCTCTGATGAGACCAAGGTTAATTTGATTTCTTCAGATGGAAGGCAATACGTACGGTGTCTAGTAAAAGCAGAAATGAATCCAAGATTCACAAAAAAGCAGGTGAAACATGGCGGTAAAAACATTAAAATGTGGGGTTCATTTTCTGGACGTGGAGTGGGACCTGTGAGGAAAGTTCAGGGTAACTTAGACCAACATCAATACAAGGCAAAATTGGAGGAACCGATGCTTCCCTATGCTGAGGAGCGAGGAGCGAGCGACCCGAAACATACCGCCCGTTCAGTCAAGTCGTTTCTTACCAGTCAGTCAGTATCGGTGCTAGATTGGCCAGCAAATAGCCCGAATCTTAACCCAATCGAGCACCTTTGGCCCCAAATCAAGAAAAAAGTAGCCACTTATCGTACCACAACTTTAGATGAACTTAATGAAGCTTTTTGTGAGGCTCGGGCAAACATTCCTGTCGAAACATGGCAGAAACTGATTATGTCTATGCCACATCGGTGTCAAGCGGTAATTAGTAACAAAGGTTTTGCTACTTGGTACTGATTTTACACGTAATAAAATGGAGCTGTTAAAGATTTTGTTTAGCTCTATTTTTCATTATAGTTTACTGTCCTTAATTAAATGTCCAGCTACAGAATTATACCTTAAAATTGAATACATGTTCAACCTTTGATATTAAATACTTTTTTCTATTTATTTATTCTTTTATATACAGCCATTTAAAGCATAATAATCGGACCAAATTATGCAATTAATAGTTACTGAGAAATCAATAGGATTTTATATTTGTATGTACATAACCGGTTATTGTTCTTCACTATCTTGCATATCCCTAATTAGTTGACCACGACTGTGTATATATATATATATATATATATATATAATAACGGGAATTGGACTTCCCTTAACCCACACCGACTGAGGCTGCGAAGAAGCCGCCCCGCTGCTCGTGTAGTCTGTTCCGAAGGTATGCTTGGTATTTCACTAAACCACTACCCCCTATGCGTCATAAACACAAGCACTACACTCTGGTTCTTCCGACAACCAGCCCAAAATCACAATAAGTTTTACCCGAAGCAAGGTAATTAATCAAGTTATATCCCGTACAATTTTAGGTTAAGTTTCGCTAGCAGCGCCAGTCACGATGTTCACATGAGTAATATATTGCTGTGGTTCACAGATAATCACGTTTAACAGATTGCGTTCCGTTTTCGCTGCTTTTAAGTGGCAGTACTAAACAGTATGAATTACATTGTTGCTACTAGATGTCAACTGACAGCTCTAGTTTGCCTACAATTCTCATTTCAATTTTTTTATAGTTTTAATTAAAATTACAAATACTTTTAAAACATTAATTGTATAAATTATCCAGGACAATCTCACTCAAGAAAATCACTTAAATTTTTTTCTTGATGCATGATTTTCTAATAAATTAGTACTTTCACTAAAATATGTTTTTTTTTTCGGTTTACGAACAGATGATATGAAAAAAGTGACTAGATTTCCCGTATCACCTCACCAAATATACCCAAAATCAGGTATAAAATCTTAGGCACCAAAATGAGTGTAGGCCACTATATTTACGATCTTATCAATTACGTTTCATAAAATTTCATAATCAAAATTTATGTGGGACCATGTCGGATTCATTTGCTATCTTTCGAAAAAAGAATTATCAAATCGCGATATGTTACTTAATGAAATGGTTGGAGTAGGTTTTTGCTGTTTTACTGTGCTTAATTATTAATTTAAAATATTTTGTTCAATCGTATATATCTTATAAAAACCCGCTAAATTTACAGCTTAAAAATATCCTATATGTTTCCAATATTTCATAAACAGGGCCATTGTAATATGCTTAATCATTTGGGAAAAGTAGTTTCGACGCTCGGACCTGGCGACATTATTGGGGCTTTAGAAATGCTGTACGGACTGCCAAAGGTAAATTAAAACAACGAATTCTAACTAACCTAGCGAATACAAATTCCACTTCATACTAAAAAAAAAGTCTAACAAATATATTAAATACGTACTGGAATACACGAAAACACTATGCACATACACTTGCAAAGGAGCCACACAATATGCACTTACACACAATTTGCACATGTACGTCTATTTACGTGCGTTTGTTTGCATTTCTCAGCATGCACCAAATATTTTTTTAATTATCTATGTTACTACAAATAAGCTATCGACACACATGTAAAAGATATCAAATCTATTATATATATATATATATATATGAAAATTACGTAGCACAGTGTTAGTTACCATATTCCTTCGAAACGCCTGAACTGATTTTGATGAAATTTTGTATGCATAAATTGGTAACAAATTTATTTGTTTCTTTCTACGAAACAATCTTTTAAAAAAATTTAATGAGGATAATCCCCTTGACGGGTCAGCTAGTATCCCATTAATTTATAAATGCGAAAGTTTGTATGTTTGTTTGTTGCTCCTTCACGCAAAACGGTTTTCATGAAATTTAGCAAACACATAGAGGGTAACTTGAATTAATATATAGTAGTTAATAGTTACCGAAAAAATATATATAATAGTTGTTATACCGAAAAAAATAACCTATGGGACCATTAACTACCCGGACAACGCCGCGGGCAACACCTAGTTATATAATAAAAGAATTGTGTCAGTAGAAAATAGTCTAAAAAAACGTAAATGGTATATTTATTCCACTGATTATTTTTGTTTTCCTTCTAAACTGCATTTGATTTAATTGCATAAGAACGGGCAAGTATATGTCTATTTTTTATATCGCCCGATTTGTAAGACTAATTTATATGCTAGTATTTTTTTTTGTGTCAAGCCGATTTCGTAATGATAAAAAATACATGTATGTAGTATCTATATACTGTAACACGACAGTGGCCAATATAATTAAACAAGAAAACATTTACGTGCAAGTGGGCCTTAATCATTTAAGATAGAATATGTAATCTCCCAGTACGAGGGAGAATTAAATATTAACAATATCTGTTAATAATACATGTTTAATTGCCTGTTGCTAGGTGCACACGGTTTTAACAACTACAAACTGCATCTTGCTCCATGTAGAGTACAGCGCGCTGGTGCAGTGTTGGAGTACTTTCCCGGATATAAGCCATCCTATATTTACGGTAAACTTACTTGAATATCTTTTAAAAAAACACCAATACGTTTATTGGCCATGTTAATTTAAAATCTATTTATCTTTATCCTATTAAATGCGAAAGCTTGGATGTTTGTTTGTTACTCCTTCACGCAAAAACTGCTGAACCGATTTTCATGAAATTTGGTACACGCATAGAGGGTACTTTATATTAACGCATAGAATAGTTTTTATCCAGAAAAGTAAGACACATATGAACAATATGGGACATGAGCGTGAAGTGAACCTACCTAAACAAATTTTTAAAGTTTACTACTATGAATTGTAACACCTTAATTTTTTCTTTCATTCGTTTTTCTTTCTCAGGCCATCCAGGATCCTGAAGTTAGTAATGAAGCATCCCGCTATGAAGTAAGCAAGCCTCTCAGTGGTAAAATTAATGCCAAAACAAATAAAATAGCGGTAAGCCCTGCAGACTGCATACCAACTTTATTATACGAATTCAATAAAAATACTATCCAAATTCAATGAAAATACGCTTCATTACTTTGCTAAGATTTCATTTATTGCTCTTTTATAACTCAATTTAATTTAAAGTGTACATATCTATTATCTCTTAACATTTATATAGTTATTCTGTAATCACTTAGCTACTAAGCCTCTTCTCCCGGGAGATCTTCTGCCGTATTGTCTGGCAGCTCGTAAGGGGCGAGCAAAGGCGAAAAGGGTTATTACAAACAGGACCACTGGTGGAAGAGTGCTATGCAGAATCTTGCCCCAGTAGGGATACACCGCCTTACGTATTTCTGTCGCCGTAACGGTAATGTCATGTTCCGGCCGGAAGGGTACCGTAGCCAGAAGACTTGCACAATTTGCCTAACACATCGACCACAGGACATCAACGCACATACAACATCTATGGTGTTTATAGGATGCAGTTAGCTCTTACGATGGGACAGTGTCATTGTTGGTCCTGGAAGGTGGGGCTGCCGGTAGACTTGAACAATTGGCTTATTACCCCCGCTAAGACTTCAACATATAGGACTACCTTTTTATTACCATCTCTTACCATCAGGTTATCTCTTACCATCAGGGTAGCCGCGTGCTTGTTCGCTGTCTTTTGCCATAAAAAGCGGCTGGATCGATTTGGTTACCATTTTGTATATATATTTCAATTTCCTGGATAACTTGAAAATACAATTGGACCCTAAAAATACATTTTTTATACGTGTCTCATAATTTCTTCCATATTTAATATAATTTTAAATACTACGCTACTACGGGCCACAACGTATGTATGTTTGTATATATGTACGAGCTATAATATCATTGACGCTTAAAAGCAACATTTTTCAATCTAGTATAGAACGCAAACGCTAGCAAGGTAGCTTTGAATATTACGCTTCCAAAGACCAATGTATATAACAGCAATGTTATAGACGCCTAAATTATTATTATATTATTTCAATAATACAATATGTCCACGCAAAAAGCGATTTTATTGCACGCACAATGAAGGCATAGATTTTTCGATAGGAGTATTATACAAGAGCGTATCCATGATGCTATATAGAGGAGGCAGACAAAGAAAGTCCCAAACTAAGTACATAAGTACATAGTACAAGTGCAGTAATATTATTAAACCAAAATACCTATAAAGCTAAATAAAGCTTTACTTGACAAATCAAAGCTCGGTAAAGTTGTAAAAACCGCGAGGTTAGCAACAAGTTAGTCAAACAAAAAAAATTTGACAAATATTCTGCACGGTTCTTAATTTTTTTTAACTTCTTTTTTTCCACTCCACTTTTTTCGGCTAAATTTCTTGTTCACTTTTGACACAGGGACTAGCTTGCTTTAACGATTTTCGGTCAGACGGAAAGTCGCAATAATATGTAACGCTCTACTGCCTGTACCTCGCTATACCCATGGTATTATATTAATATTGATTTAAATTGAAGCGCAGTTTACACTAAACCAAAATATGACAACGGCTAGCATTGTTGTTGCAGCAATAATAAAAATTGGGTAGAGATGTTGGGTCACTCAGTGTTCTCTACCGCATCTATCATGGGGAATGCTCTGAGGAGTTGTTTGGTTTGATTCCAGCCGCTGCTTTCCACCTTCGGACATTGCGTCAGAGCTTAAGGTATCATGCCCATCATCTCGATGCGTGGCGGTCTACAACTGTGCGATTCCGAAGACATTTTTTACCCCGTATAACACCTTTGTGGAATCAGTTACCGAGGGCGGTATTCCCAAACGATTATGACTTAGGAACCTTCAAGAAAAGAGCGTACTCATTCCTTCAAGGTCGGCAACGCATCTGTGATACTCCTGGTGTTGCGGATGTCCGTGGGCGGAGGTGATCACTTTCCATCAGGTGACCCACTTGCTCGTTTGCCTCCTCTTCTAAAAAAAAATTCAACACGCAGGCGATGGGGTCATCACATTTCAACACAGTCTTCTTTTTGGTTTCATATAGTTATTATTTTTAGTTTTATATTCCAGCAAGAAATAAAAGAAAGCTTTGTCGTCATTGGCGGTGCTGAATATACTAACGCTTTTGACAAGTTGGGGATTCTGAGGTGAGAGAAATTGTAACGTTTTATTTGTGGTCTTATTTATGTATCGTTTCTTTAAGACTTCTTTATTAAACTCCTTTTTCAACTTCTGCTTTTTTATATGTTACGTGATTACTCGTCCAACAGCCAACCGATTTTGATGGTTCTTTTTTTAAAAGATAATTTCATGATTCCGAGGTGGCCCCATATCAGTTTTATTATTACCTGAATAGTGGTTTTTGAGTTATACTTAAAAGTGCATACATTTTTCATTTACCAATGATGAGATCGTCAAGATAAGTGAACATTTATACATTATTAAGTGTTACTCAAAAACAACTACGACAATATTGCCACCATTTCGCAACCTTTCTTTTGAAAAAATAATGATCAAACCGGGACGTAGTACTTAATGCGTAACGATTGCAATGTAACGTAACGTGAAACACTTTTTTACGTACTAACTTATACTGATACACCAACGTATTTATATATTCTACTACTGGTAAAATCAGTTGTGATCCGCGTTTCAGATATTCTTCTATGAAAATGAAATTCTCATGTCATTTCTTCTAAAAAGCTGTAATATTATAATATTAAGCTTAAGATTTAAGTGTTTAAGAGAAAAAGAAAAATATCTAAAATAAATGAAAAATAATCCAACTTCGGCTATCACTGAATTTTCCACATTATGTGTTAAAGCCATGAAGCTATAGACTACTACTGGAGGTTGCACTCCTAACAAAGAACTGATGTAATTTCCAAATATAGCTGGCTCTCTCTAATGTACCGGCCTATCTCTCATTTTGTATTTTTTTAAATAATTTAATTAGTTTAGTTTAGTACCTAGTTAATTTAACCCTTTCTGTGATTGGCTACAGCGACTTCTAGGCCATTCTGTCATGTCTTCGGTATTAATTAAGTCCTCATTTCAGTCATTACTCACTATTTACAAAGTCATATCAGGATCTTGAGTAAAGCGGTGGCTTTGTTACTCAATCTCATAGAGTGAGATTTGGCGGTAGAGAGGAAATACACGATACACTAATTTCTTCATAATTATTTCACTTGTGCACTTTAGCTGAACAAAATTAAAGTAATTCCCACCTAAATTATTTAATTTTACTCATAATTTTCACCAAATTAAATATTTACGAAAAAAATACGACCATCTTTATTCACGATGGCGAACTTAATTTTATTAGTTAATTTGCCTCTTTCTGGGGCCGGCTAAGACCTTTAGGCCATGCTGCCACGTCTTGCGTATTAAAATTTTTTTTTAAGAGTCATAAGTCTTTCAGGTCATAAGTCATAAGTCAAATTCATGTCAGGGTCTTGAATAAAAGCTCAAGCTTATTTAGTGAGATTTGGCGGCAATGAGTAAATACACGTTACACTAATTTCTTAATAATATATTTAACTTATGCACATTTACTGAACAAAACTAAACTAATTTCCACCTAAATTAACTAATTTTACTCAAAATTTATTCGAAGTTTAGTTATCACAAAAAAGCTACGACCATCTTCTTTCACGATGGCGCCAAAATTCCATTTTGACTTTGTTGATTGACATCACAAGACTCTCTGAAAGAGAGGCCCATACATTAGAGAGAGTCAGCAATATTCGGAAATGACATCAGTATTCTTGTTAGGAGTTCAACCTCTATTAGTAGTCTATTACTTAACGGTTTAAGCATATTTTGACACACTGTACTTTAAATGAAAAAAGGATCTTCATTTCCATATCCCCAAACCAGTAGGCAGAGGCACAATCACAGCACCCATGTCTAGCCGTAGACAACAAATCCCACAACGTGATAGGTGGCAATCGGGTACGTATCCAATTCCGGGTAACGTTAATTTTAAAAGTAAAAAGGAAGTATCTTTACGCCCATATCCCCGAAGAGGTAGGCAGAGGCACAACCAGGGCACCCACGACTAGCCCAAGATACTAAGTCCCACAACGTAATAGGTGGCAAGCCTATCGCCAACCGGGCACATATTCTATCCCGAACAACATTTTTTATTAGAAAATTGGAAAACCCAATTTTCTTTTCGTTGCCCGGCTCGGAATTCGAATCCAGGACCTCATGCAGTCAAGTCCAACAACTGAACCACTAGACCACAGAGGCGATAATTTTAAAAGAAAACTGAAAATATACATTTTTTGTTTTTTTTTGTTACCCGACCCGGGAATCGAACCCGGTACCTCAAGAAGTCAAGAAGTATTTAAATGAATAAATGGTATTTACTAAATTAAAAACTAATTCGCCAAAGCCTTAGGACAATTTTATAAATACGTATGTGAAAGTGTACGAGTGATGTTTAAGGTGAATATAACGAAGTGTTCCGAACACGGGATACGTATTAAAATTACCGTTTTGAACGAGAAGAATAAGTTTTCTACTTGTCAGTCCAAGTTTTTTAAAACTTTTACTTATTTTTTTACATTTATTCAATTCATTAAACGGACGTAAGACTTCAAATTAGTGCTGAGCTACACATCTCTATTTAACTATGCAGTTTCATAATTTTGACTGTTACAGGTTCTTGAGATATATATTTTTCCCAGGAAGTATAACTCCCCATGGAATATTTCTAAAGTTTTGGTGTGTCATAAGGTTTATTAGCGCGATTTACTATGTTGTTACTGTTCCATATAATATAGCGGTGAGTATATATATTACACAAATTATAAATTTGTAGCTGTGTGTGTATTTTAAAAATTATTCAGATACTGAAATGGGACAAGTTTTTGGGACAAACCTGACCGCAGAATTTTATTTTGAATATCTCAACAAATTTACTGAACTCATAATGTATTCAGCTTTACTAATGGTAACATGTTAGCCTGACTTAAACTCAAAGATCAATTACATTTAAATCTGACAAAAATCTTCGATGGCTTTAGAAATGTATTTATTATACACCAAACAATCTTTTAAATAACCATGTTATTGAAAAAAATGCCATATTTCATATTAAGTAGATAGAATGATTAACTGTGACAAAATTTAAAAACATAAATAGTCCCAGAAACCAATTGGTAATGTAGCTACCACCTCGATCACGTCAGCTCCCAAACGAAAATCCGCACCTAAATCGGTAACTTCATTTAGTAGTAATGATCTCATAGACAGGCAGACAGGTACATAAACACTTTTAAATACGTCAAACTTATAGCATATCACTTTGTTCCTTTTTTTCTCTTTTAAAATGTCAAGTGCCTTAAAAAAAGCAAACACAACACAAAAACACAACATAGCAAAGCAATCACGCTGTAATTGTAGGGATAGCCGATACCAGTCTGGTTAAAGCTACTCATTTTTCTACCAATCAGGAGCAGAAACCTCGCAACAAACTTCTCGGCAAACATTATTTCTTTACTTAAAATAAGTATATTATTAAGTATTACAAATATATTTTATTATGTATGTATCTTCACGCCCATATCCCCGAAGAGGTAAGCGGAGGCACAACCAGGGCACCCACGACTAGCCAAAGACACTAAGTCCCACACAGGTGGCTAGCCTGTCGCCAACCGGGCACATAACCTATCCCGAGCAATATTTTTTTATAAGAAAATTGAAAAACATATTTTCTTTTTGTTGCCCGACCCCGGAAACGAACCCAGGACCTCATGAAGTCAAGTCCAACACCTGGACCACTACACCACAAAGGCAATATTTTATTTAGCCAGCAAGAAAATCTTTTACACTATAATATACTCAAAAAGCAAATGAAAAACGTTTCGAAATCTTTTTACTGTAATTTTTGATCTCTCACTATTTCTGAAGTGTGTAATTCCTAATAGTTCAGTATGACTAGTAAAAAAACCTTTTTCAGACCAAACAAAGCAACAACAGTGGCACATACGACATGGTAGATATACTGTTGTATATAGACATAGTCATAATGGGTTATGTCGCCTATTATAATGAGAAGTCCCTTCTTGTCAGCCATCCTCTGATGACTGTGACCTGGTATTTGAAGCATGCGTTTTTATTGGACCTTATCACTGTATTCCCTTTTGAGGAACTGGTGAGTGACTGCAATCTATACCACATACGTATCTTCACGCCAAATACTCTACCCAGTATTGTGTGCCAAGGTTTTTTTATTAATATATGAAATCATCATTTTTTTATTATTATTAAGATTTATTATTATTCATCAAGAAATCATTTTTTTATTAATATATCATATAAAATATGATCATAATGGTAAGAAATTCACGCCGTCTAAAGACAGCAAAGGTGGTAATGGTGCTTGCCAACCTGGGGCCGAGATATTAAGCCTCGAGCAAAAGTGAGTTTACCGGCTACCTTATCCTCCGAACCGGAACACCTCAACGGCAAGCATTGACGTTATGGCGTCAGGAATTGATAAGACGGTGGTACAAATCAAGCGAATCGCTGCAAAATTCTACCACCTAGTCAGATGTCACTGTGTTAGTGAGCAAGTGTGTCACGATTCGTAAAGATTAGGTTAACTTACTCCGCATTGCATGCACCATTACCACCTTTGGTGTCTTTAGGCGATTCCTTGCCATCAGCAAATCCATCTGCTTGTTTGCCGTCCAATATCATAAAAACATACGACATAAACATACAATTTGCTTACTTAGGGATTTAGTATTTGCAATTTTGCCAAGTAAGATAAAAAACATTAAAATATAAAAGTTATGTTTGTTTTTGCAGTGTAAAGTGATTAATGAACACAGTGATTTGGATTATTATAGATTGAATCGGATTCTTTTGGTAAGTTCTTAAAACATTATATATATAATAGGTAGAAGGAAAAAGAAACAATTATGTATTCTTGAAGAGGTCGGCAAAGGTACAACCAGGCCAGCTACGGCTTCTCCCCCAGGGTACCAAGCCTTGTCATGGCGGGGGGGCTCAGTACCCGGGCACTGCTGGCATTAACCATGTCGGCCTGCCCGAGAAATCGTAATCCATGGGAGGTGTCGATGTCACGTCTATCGGCCAATGATCATGGACCGAGGGTCTTGCCTTAATTGGCCGGGCCGCGAGGAAGAAAACCTCTATAAAAAATTACCCCAAGCCAAGGTGTGGATCCATG